>SNQJ01S0039840.1:0-15167 GCA_010110895.2 Picea sitchensis
CTTGTGACAAGATTTTCCAGCTTCCTTCAATTACTTTACCTCATTATGTCACTAAGGATGAAATTGGGAAACATGTCCTTTTTCCCAAGTTTTATCTAGGGAAAATCCTTCTTTTAGAATTCAAGGGTAGATTGAATACCTTAAGAACAAGTTTGTTGTCTCACTATTTCATATTTCCCTTAGAAAAATGCCAATCATCCTCTAGGTTCTTGTTAGTCCCTTCCCAGACCTTAGGATGTGATGACGTCCAAGGTAGCCAACCTTCAGACTCTTTGAGTCAGTCTTTTGAGCCTTTGATTCTTCACGATCCCTTTCTGAGATGGATTGAGCATTTTCCCAAAAGTCTAACTTGGCATAATTTTTTCACTCCCTCCTGCCTCCATGATCTAGACTTTACAATTTACTATGATATGATGCATACTCTAACTCATGGTGTTTTTGTGCTTAACTTTTCATTGTTTTGGTTTATAATGAAGCATATATGCAAGTATTATGAGGTATTGCTAGGATGGTTTCATTGGTTATATGACTACACCTAGCATTCAACCAACAGGTAAGTAGAGGTAGGTAGGCATTTGCATCCATTGTATATACATTTTTCAAATCAGGTTAGCATAGTTCTAGTTGCATTTTCATATTGTTTTGATTCATTATGTATATATGTATGCTCATAATGATATGCTAGACTATAGATTCTCTTATTTGTTTATTTTATCATATATGAATGAGGGGTGATATCACCACACTAGGGGTTACTAATATCCTTTGTTGATATTTAGTAGGCACAGGTCATACCAGATATGTTGACGATCTCATGCGCTCTACAGTAAGAACATTTCCCCGAGTTGGAGCCAGATGTTATCCCATAACCTAGGGATAACTAAGGAGATCACATATCAAGGCCCATAGGTCCTATACATGGAGTATCGAGATCCAGACGACTTGAGCATGGCCCCGAAGGGCCCCTCTTTTCTTTAGTACAATCCACCTATCACCAGCAGCAGTATCCATCACACCATCCTAGTCCTGAAGTAGTGGTGAGTCTTTCTCCATGAGAGAATGAGTCTGGGTATCATGGTATGTATCACTCTGATTTTTGAAGCACTTGAATATGTTGTATTAAATCCTTCTTCATTTCATGACATTTGCTTGGAAATTGTTCTCTTTTCCTCGTTCATACTTGGAAGGGTGACATGGTTCCCTTGTAAGTTTATTTCCCTTTAGGATGGGTTGTGACTGAGTGGATCTATGAAAATTCATCGGTAGTTCCCTCCATACTTACCAATTTCCATCTGTATTCCTTTCATCTCCCCTATCCTTGTTTGGGCATTGGGATTGGCTACACTATGAAGGGTTGTACCTTACCTCGTGGGAAGAAGGGGCTAAAGTCCCAGAGGTTAAACATAGCTGGAAAGAGTTAAAATCTAATGTTGAAACCTTTGAGATGCTTCGCCCAGGGATCCCTAAGAAAGCAGTGAAAATCCTATCAGTAAGAAAAGGGGACCATAATATAACATAAACACTCAACATACTAGTTGATGGATAGGAGGTCTCATCATGGGTCGACCTATTATGACCATGGGCATGTAGAGGTATGACACTATCCCCTATATAGTCACCAAGATAGGGTAGTGGCTCTTGGTGGCATAGCCAAGATAAATGGGATCTCATCACGAGACAGCCTTCTCATTTCCATGATTTTTTTGTCCATAACATTGTTACCTCTAGTCATCAAGCCAAGATAGTGGCCCTCAACTATTTTCTTGAAGAACAAGAGAAAAATATCAAAATAAATAAAGATAAGAGTATAAGGAAATGAATTCAATAGGAAACAATTGTATTTATGACAAAGTGCGGCTCTCCCTCTACAAAGGCACCCATAGGTAAGACTCTACATTTCTCTATTATTACATGCACCCCATGCCCAAATATTTACCCCATGCCACCTCATACACTTACATGACTTGGACTATATCTCACCTAGGAAACACCCCAAACTTAAGAGAGGTTAGCTCAATAGGACACCCTGAGACCTTCACCAAACCTAACTTTTCAAATTGCATAATGTCTTTATCCATTTGTCTAGGTAAAGGGGGGTTTGATGCACATGTTTGGGTAATTTAATTATTGGATGTGATTTATATGTTATGATCCCTATGACTTATGAACCCCTGGAGGGAATACTTGTTTTTGTTGTAGGACATTGGTCAATGGACAGGTACACATGAGGGAATGATTAGCTCGGGACTTCATTGGGGCTTAAAGCCCACAGATGGATGCTGAAACCCTAGCTAAGGGTAATAAGAGATTGAAAAATTGCACCGTGATAAAGAAGGGTGTTTCCTTTGGAGGCACCCTAGCAGACCTAAACCCAGGGGATCTTTCTTTTCCCACATGTACATTATCCCTTGAGGGCCCTATATGTCACCATGATATCCCTAGACATCATCCAGAGCTAGGGTTTCATCTTGGATTACATTTATTAGGAAATGGCACATATGGGCAGGGTTTCAGGCCTTTGGAGGCCCAACGTTTCACCTTCTCTGCTCGGTGTTCCATACTTGGGGCTCAATGTTACCCTAGAAGGGCATGACGTCACCCTTGGAGTGATTTTTGGATGCAAATTAATTTTATTTTGTCCAAATTTAATTTGTGTAAAAAATTGGCCAGGTCGGCCCAGTAATTATGAACTGAATTTAATTTTAGGTTAAATTTTGTATAAATATGCATAAAGTGACATTCATTTTCATCACAACTTGTCATTTGAGAAAACATGTCTGAAATTTTCACCCTATTAGGGTTATTGGCTGAAATTGTGAGGTGCCACTCTTGTTTAAGGCTGATTTTTGCAACTTGGATCAATTTTGGAAGTTTTATGGATCAACTTGGATCTCCTTTTTATTTATTTTTATCATTTTTTTGTCCTATATTCTACTATAGTACATTATGTACATGGTTTCTTACTACGTTGTAAGTTTTAAGTGTTTGAAGGTTGACTGTCCTTATACAGTTTCATTCAACTCTCGTTGATCATTCCCTTCAGTTCTATTCTTACCAAATCCTTTATCTATACATATCCCCCATCTTTGACAATCTTTACGTCATAGGGCCCTAGGAAATGTATTCTAAATTTACCAGGATGTTGAAAAAATTTATTGCCATAGAGTAAGACTAGGTATCCTTCCCTGAAACTCTTCCTCTTGATATGTCTGTCATGCCAAGATTTATCTATTGTTTTCTGTACTTGTTGGTGAGATCCTTACAGAATCCTATCCTCTTCCATCTCCATTCATTGGTTTAACCTCTCCTTTACTGTGCCTTATTTTTTCATGTTGGTAATTGCTACTACGCGCAGACTGGGTACCATAAATTCTAATGGTACTATTGCCTCATGCCCATACACCAATCTGAATGGTGTCTATCCTGTCAAATTCTTACAGGTGGTCTTGTATTCCCATAGTACTGCTGGAATTTTCAAGTCCCAATCATCCATGTTGACATTGCAGATCGTATTTAGAGAATTATCCAATATCTTATTGAAAGCTTCTATTGTTCCATTGGATTGGGGATGGTATGGTGCACTCTTCTGGTGATATACTTCAAACTCTTCAGTCATGGCCCTAATATTACTATTGATAAAGTGAGTACCTTGGTCACTCATCAAAATTCTTGGACATCCAAATCTGGTGATCACTTGCTCAAACAAGAAGTGTGTTTTTATCTCTGCGCTGCAGTCTTTAACTAGTGTTTCTTCTTCCCATCTTGTTAAATATTCTTTCACAGTAATTATAGATCTAGATCCTGACCTTCTTGTTGGTGGGTGGATTGGTCCCACGAAATATATGGCCCATTTTTCAAATACATGTAAGGTTACTTGTGGTATTAGGGGCATGTCATTCCTTTTGTTGGGCTTTCCCACCCCCTGATAGACATCATTGTATCACAATATTCCTTAGAATATCTATGGATTGTTGGCCACCATAATCCTATGCACAATACCTTCTATGTGGTATTTTTTCCTGCATAATTTCATCCATATATTCCCTCATGAGATTCTACCAAAATTCTAAGCCTTTCATGCTCTAGTACACTTCTTCTCAAAATGTTGTTTGCGCCCATTTTTTATAAGTGTCCTGCAATCAGTTGATATTTTGTGGCTCTGACTACCAGATTTTTATTCTGTGCAATGCTAAATTATCGTAGCGCAATCCATGTACTTAAGTATTCAATAATATCAACAAAGTATTCATCAAAACAACTGTGCATCGGGGAAGTTGTCTTTCAATTTGGTAGGTTCATCTCCATTAGTGACCCTTGATAGGTGATCAGGTCCTGCATTCATCTTTCCTGGTTTGACTATCACTTCAAAATCAAATTCTTGGAATAACAACAACCATCTATAGATCCTCCCCCCCCAACATTGGCTTGTTGACTAGATATTTGAGGGTCAAATGATCTGTGAACATCTTAAATTGTTTCCCCAGTAAATAGTGCATGAACTTGTGAAGTGCATATACCATGGCTACGCCTTCTCTTTCTGCAGTGTTGTAATTCTCCTCTGATTCTGACAATTTTCTTCTTGCAAAGGCTATAGGATGGTCTAAGTCCCCTACTCCTGGATGTGCTAGAATTGCTCCAAGTGTTATGGACAATGCATTTTCATGCACATGAAATGTCTTTTCCTAGTCCGGGAATACTAAGATAGGTGTTGTGACAATATTTTCTTTTAAGGTGCCCAAACCTTGTTGACAGTGCTCATTCCACTGAAATCTGATATCCTTCTTTAACATTTTTTCCATTGGCGGAGTAATTTGCGCATACCCTTTTATAAATTTCCTATAATAGCCTGGATGTCCTAGTGTTTCTCTCAGCTGGTGCACTGATTTTGGTGTTGGTAAATTGAAAATGACTGCAATCTTAGTAGGATCCACTAGTAAACCTTGTTTACAGACTATATGTCCCAACAGTGTTCCAAAAGGTGTCCCAAAAATGAACTTCTTGATATTCAATGATATCTTACACTGACTACATCTTTCGAGCATGAGTCTTAACACTTCTACATGATCCTTTAACAGACTATATATAGTCCATTCATCCAGATATACTTCTAAAAACTTGTGTATGAATTCCTTAAAATAAGCTATGACTACTCTTGAAAATATGGTTGGTGCATTCTTCAGCCCAAATGGCATGACTTTGTACTGGTAGGATCCCCATTCTGTAGAAAAAGTATTTGTATACCTGTCCTCTGGAGCTATCTTGATCTGATGGTAACCTGAGAATCCATCTATAAATGAGTATGCTCCCTGGCCTCCCACATTCTCTAATACCTCATCTGTGAAAGGGGTAGAAAAAGGGTAATGTAAGAAAGCATCATTCAATTTTCTCAAATATACACAAATCCTTATCCCCCCTTGTTTATTTTCTTGCACTACCATAGGACTTATCCATTCATATTCCTCTATTGGTTCTATGATACCAGCTTCCAACATTCTGTCAATTTATGCCTTCACTTTATGCTTATACACTGGGTTCAGTTTGTAAGGTCTCTACCTAATAGGTATTGCCTCAGGTTTGAGAGGTATCTTCATCTCTCCTAGCTCTCCTGCTATTCATTTAATCTCTATAAAGTTTGTTGGGAACATGTTATTGTATTCACGTAGTAAATCTGTTATTCTTTCTACTGTTTGTTCATCCCAATAGTCTCCAATACTTGCCATTTTAGGGTTATCAGTTGTCCCAATGTTGACTTTCTTCACCTTGATTGGTGTAGAAAATACTTTTGACTCCAAATATGGACTTTCCACCTCTATTTCTCCTTCAATTTCTGTAATCTGAATATTGTGTGGGTCATCTTCATCTGGTGCCTCTTCTTCAACATGATAGCATGATATTAGTTCTGTGAATGTTTGTCTATTCTATTGTTCATATTATGTCATGAGTTCAACCTCTGGTTCATCAATAAATATTACACCTTTTATCTTCTTTAATATTGAATCAATGTTGGGGTTTTCATGTTCAAATGAGAATTTTACTATAAAATTCTGATGTAATGTTGTCCATTCTACACTGCCCTTGCACATTTCATGGTCTACATACCATTTCTATAGAATCCCTTCCAATGTATGGATGAAGTGATGAGGCCATTCCTCTGGTGATGTCATCCTCCAATGTGTTCTTCACTTATCCAAAAAAAAAAATCCTTTCCCATCATACCTCTGCATTTTATTTATCCCCTATTTTGCTTCGAATCTAATGTGTAGTAATTGTTTACATTGGTACCAGTCCTGAATTGTTTCTTTGTGCGCACCCCACCATATTGCAAGTGTATCCTTGAGTGCAATATCTAGGTCTAAGAGCCTCTGATTATCTAATACTTCCTCTTCATTTTTTGTCAGAAATTACTCTAGATCATTTACCCCATAAAAACTGGGAGGTTCCCTTATCTCTGTACCAACCCATCTTACTACGTGTTCTATTCTTGTGCACCTTCTTGTGAAAATTTCATGTAATCGTTGCTGCCAATTCTCCAAACCTCTATCTTATTCAAAAGCACATGATTTGATGCTTCTCCAACTGAGTACCCCATCTGCAGTTGGGTTAACATAATCTTTTTCACACATGGTGGTTTTGTACAATTGGTTTGTTTCCTCTAGTTCTAAGTAGGTGGGTTCTACGAACCTTTCTCCTTCAGATGGATCTAATGGCGCAATGACTCTACATTCTCCTTATTCAAATGTCATTTTTCTTGTATTCAAATTGATTATGGCCTGGTTATCAAATTTGAAATGTAGTCCAAGAAATGTTGGATATGGTGTTATGCCATCTACTATCACTATTACTTCAAAGTCTTCCTTAGTGCGCACTCCATCCAAATCTACTTTCACGCCTTTAACTCAACCAATTAGTAGAAATATATGTTGACTTGCTAATTTCAACTGGACAGGTGAATATCCTCGTTTGGGTTTTCCCATACACTTCCATGTCTTCTTGGGTAACACATTTACTTCTGAGCCTAATTCCAATATAATATCCCCTATATTGAAATCTCCAATGTTGGCATTTAGTCTAAATTCTCTACTTGTTCTCCTTCTTGTTTGGAGGTGATTTATTTTTTTCTTCTCTAACTTCCCTTCTCCCTATTTATTACATCTTTATGGCATATTTTGAAGAAACTTAACAGATGATGGATCATTTAGTAGCTTAACACAAGATTGAAGAAAAGTCTTTATGATACTTACTTGCTCTAAAGGTTGTGCTTCACTAGTGTGGTCCATTGATGAAGGCATATTGTACATTGGTACGTTCTGAGTACGCTTCCCAGTTGATGTTGATGCAACATTTTGCTTGAGAAATGTCTCCCTAGCCTCCTTGAATGTCTCATTTTATTTCCACGCATCAAACTACTTCTGTGTCTCATTATTTTTCTTTACCCATTGGTGTTGCGATGGATCCTATCTCACTACATCATGTCCTGTCTTAGCTCCTCCTCGCGTGACTATGTTGATGTTTCTTCCATCATCCCTGGCTTCTGCAAAAATCCTCTGGACATTCTGGTTGTTCTTATTCCTCTTGTCTTGGATCTTTCCAAATAGTCTCAAATAGTCTTATGTGTCATGGTTTGTTGCACGACAGTACATACATGTCATAGGTGGAAGTGGAAATTCCCTTGCATAATGTCATGGTTGTTGGAATTTGTGGCGCACTACTAGACCTCTGCCTCTTCCAAATCCTCCTCTACATCGTCCTCCACCTTTGCATCCATACCGATCTCCTTGCAGGGCATTGTACTAAGGTGCCTGGTTATACTGTGCATGGTTATAATGTGGTTGCACAGTGTTGTATTGTGGCTACGTAATGTTATATTGTTGTTGTGCATTGTTATATGGAGGTTGTACCTGGTTGAACTTAGGTGCATCCTACCATGTCATCATTTCTTCTTGCACTCTATAAGTATTTGAAGTTATTTCTCTCATCAGTTCCATTGTCCTACAATATTTATCATCTTGACCCACTAACTTACAAAAGTTGCAGTATGAACTCTTGGGTATTGTCTAATACTTATCCATCATTGGAAAATGATATGGATCATGCCCATGTGTCTTACATATCTTGAACCATGGTCCTCATGTTGGAAAAGGGTTTGGTACTTCTGTTTCCATGTACTGCGTGAAAGTTGGACATTCATTCTTATGGTGTCCTTTTGTCCTGCATGTGGTACACCAAACAACTTCTCTTTTCTCTTTTACCTTATTATGGTTAAGTTGGAATGTTAGATTTTTCATATCCTCCTTCAGCTCCTCTATTGTTGGATATGTCTTCTGATACTGGTTCTCTTCCAATTGTAAGACTTCTTGCAGATCCTCTACCTGATTTTGGAACTTCTACTGTCTTAAGGGGTATTTCAAATGTGGTAACAGTGAGTTCAAAAATAAGTTCCTATGTTGCATGTCATTCATTACATAAGTCAACTTACCTTTGAGACACTTAAACCTCTAATCAATATCCCAAACAAACTCAGATGTTTTCTTCCTGATTTCAATCATCTCATTCATGTACTGATATTTTGAGCTAGGCTTCTGAAATTCATTTATCAGTAGCTTATTCATATCTACAATAGTCCATATTACTCCTAGTGCATTGTTTACAGATAGGCTCATGTACCAATCTAGTGCGAGGTCTCTTAGAGTGACGGATAAATGTGCAAGTTTTGTATCGGCATCTATGATCTTCTTTGGTTCCCATATCTTCTCATGGATGAACAAGTTCTTATCAGGGTCCTTATATGCCTCTCCCAAAAAAATTGGTAACTTGATCATGGGATCATGTCCTGCCATCATTATCTGTGTTGAACTACTACCTTCGTGTGGTGTAGATACTTGATTGTTACTTATTGAAATAGATCCTCCATTTTCTACTCCTTGTTTAGATGTGTTTCATGTTGTATTTCTTCCACTAAAATCCAATTGTCTAAATGGTGGTGTTATTTCTGGTGTACTAGTCGCACATGGGGTTATGGGTTCCACACTGACACTGACCTGGATTGGATTTTTTCCTTCTATTCCTTCCCTTGGACCTCTTGTCTTCCTTTAATATGTTGCACGCAGGATTTCCTCAATATTCTCCATAGCCCAAATATCCTCTACTTCTTCCTCATCACTTTCCAAACCCTCTCTATCGGCTATGGCGCTCTTCTTATTATTCAACTTATATTGGTAGGGTACTCCACTGCATGTCTTTCCAGCTTTTTCCATTATCTTATTTATCTAATATTCCTCCATCATTATTGGTTCCATGGCCTACTTCTTCTTTCCCTTATCCATTTCATCCTCCATTTATCCACCTCTTGTTAGTGCTTCCCCCCTTCCCCCATGCACGTAGGGAATTTAGTTGTTTGATTCCATAGTCATCACATTGTTTTTATACAGTAAAATATTGATTGAAGTATACAACGATATGATATACCTACATTTAGGTCCTTTTAGAAACTCATTCTCTGTTTCATTGTACAACTTCGTGGTATCTCTACAAATTCGGTAATAAAGCCTGCAACAATATTGTCTAACCAGAAATCTACTACGCGTGTAAATTTGTTGATAACTTGTTGTAACTGCACAATCTCCACAGGATTCCACTCAAGTTTTATGATTTCATTTGTAGGGTGGTTGTATTTTAACCTCAATATCCACTCCTACAACAAATTCTATAAATCACAGAAGAATACCGCATGCAAGTTGCTAAACACGTATTTATCTAGATATTTACGTAGTGTTATATTAGGGTTTTTGTTATCCTTTTTCAAAAACTCAAGTTCCTTAGTTTTCAACCATATTTCGATATCTACCTTCATTGGATTCCATTGTCTAAACATTCCTTTTTATTCCTTCAGTCTCTGCATGATTCTTCTACGAATCCCATTCACTCAATCCCATGCAATTCCAGTCGACAACAGAACCATTTGTTGGGATTCTACTCACTTTTCCTACTTCTTAGTCTGACCCAAGTTCAGATCTGATCAAGGTTCCAATAAAATCCCTTTAAAACTATCGGCCCTCTAGGTAAACCAGAAGGAAACATAGCACACAGAGTGTATTGCGCAGTCTCACCCAAGATAGCTTTATGGGTGACTGCAAAGCTCAAGTGCTTGTAGTCTAGGAAGGAGTGTGGATCTGGTATTATATTTGATCTTCTTTAGGACTTGATTTGATTATTCTCTCTATTATTCCTAAGATTCATTCATCTATTAAGCCTATGAATGCATTCTAATAGATCTAACTCAATCATTCATTCCTCCATTCATAATCTAGCTACTGATTATGAATCGATAACACAATTTTTACTGTGGTTCACCCCCTCTTGGGATAAATCCACAAAGATATAGCTTCTTACGCTCTTTTATTAGTTTTTCTGCAAAATATGGTGTTGCACGCACTACATCTTCAATCATACAATCATGAAAAAGGTTCAACAACCTCTGTGAGGCAGACTAGATCACACTAGGATCTTCATCCTGCGATCTAAACCTCAAAATATGTCCTACTTGGATCTTCTACATCTCAACGACTTATACAAATATCTCAGAACCACAATATTTGAATTGAACTAGTATCTATACTAATCAGAACCAACAAGAACAACTTGGCCCCGGACCTAAACCTCATAGGTTGTTATTTATGTTATTTTACAAGATTATTAGCCGTTAAAATATCTTACCAAAACCCTAACCCTAACATGGTTAGGTTTTCCTTCTTGTACACCTTGCATGTTTTCCTCCTTTGCATGCAGATTTTCCTCACACGTGTTGTTTTTCCTGCCAGTTGTTCTTCTCCAAAATTGGGCCTTTCCTTACCAAAATTGTGTAATTCCTCAAAATAGGCCTGCACCCAACACATAATATGCCCAAAAACCCCAAGAAATTATTTCCCAAGTTTGAAATAGACAAAAAAGACTTCGTTGAAGATTACGTCAAGAAATTCTTACTAGTAGTCAGACTCCAAAACATCCGGAATGAAGACGTTGTCTATAGGTTTTTCCCTCATACTTTTGAGAACAATGCTTCAACATGGTTATTTTCTTTAGAAGAATCTTCCATCACCAATTGGAGAATTTTTGAGACCATTTATATTGAAAATTTTGGGGAACAAAACCATAACAACTTTATTCTTAGACCTCTTAAGGATTAAAATGGAGTCTAAAGAAAAAAAAAAATATTTTAATCAATGTTTCCTTACCTTATTGAAACAAATCCCTCAATCTTCAAAACCCGCTTAAGATGTCACCATTGAATTTTATACTTCATTCCTTCCCATGTCTATGGTGATGTTTGTCAAGAATGATGAAAAACCTACCATGGAGGAAAATTTTAAAGAAGCCCTTAAAATTGAAAATAACATTTTGAGCTTAAAAGGAAACCCCATAGTTGAATCTTCAAAGGAAAAAACTAATCTCAAAACCAAGTCTACTGCAACCAAAACCTTATAAGAGAAGAAGGACATAGATTATATGGATATGGAATCTCTTCATAGGATTGTTAAGAAAATTTCCAACGAAATAATCGATCTAAAAAATAACCTCAGAGAAGGATCTTCTAATCCTAAAAAAAATTTCAAGTTCCAACCAAAGAAATATAAAAACACTCCCCCCACCAACAAAACCAATTTCTCTGCTTTAGATGGTATTAATATGGAATATATTGTTTGATCCCTTCAGGACCAAGAAAATGAAAATAAATCTGAACCTAAAGAAGTAGAAGTAGAGGAAACTGAAGAGCAAGATCAATCGCAAGAGGCTGATGAATCCAATCAACAAGTTAACTCCTTTTGGGACATTTATTTTGTATTGGGAGAAGAGGAAGAGGTAGAATAAGTGCATATGTCCCAAAATGTTGTAACCACCAGAAGTACAACTAAAACCACTTCCCATGATACTCTTGCTTCTTCTTATCCTCCCAAAACAACATCACATACCCATAATATCATTGAAAAGACTCTCAAACATAATCCTCCCTTTTCTTTTCCTCAAAATTGGAATATTGTTTTTTGGAAGACCTGAAAAGAACTAAGGACAATATTTGTTTGTTTGAGCTTATGAAATTTCCCCAGATTCAGGAGAATTTCATTAATAATATGAAAGGTAAGACTTCTAAGAGTGACAAAGAGATTAATGTGGGAACTAAAGAAGGAGAAAATAACATTGGCCCATCAATAGAAAACATAGAACCCAAAAGACAATCAGTTGTGAATGCATCCTTAAATGGCCAGAGATCAAGATCCACTACTCCTTTTTTTTTCACTTTTGATATTTTTCATAGAAATTTTCATAACTATATGGTATATTTGTGTGCTTCTTCCAATGTGATGCATCTTAAGGTGTGTGAGAAACTTAATGTAAAACCAGAAAAATCTGATATCCAAATTATACAATTGGATAGGACCAGAGTCAAGGTAATTGGAGAGCTGAAGAATGTTTTGATTTTGATTTCCTCCAACCCTAAAGTGCATCATACCATTGATAGTATAGTTGTTGATATACATGATACCTATGGTATGTTTTTGAGCAGAGATTGATCTTCTATGCTTAAAGGATATTTTTTCATTGATTGGTCACACCTATGGATACCTTACAATGGAAAGCCTAATCATATTAGAAATGATAGAGAAATATACATGAAGCATGTGGTAATAGACTTGAATGATCACACTGAACTTGTTATATTAAATCATTCCATTTTGGGAAATTATTCTTGCGATTCATTCTTTGGGAATTACTTAGCTGATATTTCTCCTCATGTAGAATCAAATACACAATCTAAAATCCTCCATTTCACTTAGATTGTTGAGCCCCATTGTAACATATCAAATATAACTAATCATGATTTTGTATAGTATAACATCACATCTAGATATAGATTATAGGTTTTTTCTAATTACACTAACCATATTAATTCAGAAAATAAAGATAATGTTGATTCCACACATTATCTCAAGAGAGATCCTAATATGTGGAATTTATTTTTCGATGGGTCCAAATATCTTGAAGGTGCAGATTCTAGCTACATATTAAAGGATCCTAATGGAAAGAAAATTATGATTGCATGTAGACTTTAGTTCCAATGCACAAACAACACTATTGAATATGAATCCTTGTTGCAAGGATTGAAAAAGGCAGTAGACCTAGAAGTAGAAAAGATTAAGGTATTTAGGAATTCATGAATTTTCATAAGATAGGTAAGGAATACCATACATTTCCTTTAAAGTCACCTTAAACACTACCAGCAAGAGGTATGGGAACTAATAAAACTATTTTATTCTTTTAATATTAGTCCTATTCCTCGTTATTTAAACTATGAGTTGACCTATTGGCAAATGTAGAATCTAGTTTAATTACATGAAACAATACATTGCCTGATACTTTTTCAGTGGAATTGTTGTCCATGCCTTCAGTACCTATTAACGTGACCAATTGGAGAGTTTTTGATGATAATCGACATATTATCAACTTTCTACATCTTGAAGGAAATTTCAAGGATTATGTAACTGAAGAAGATCAACATGACCAAAATATGAATGTAGATTTCCCTAACTCAGTAGGATAGACACAGCAAAATGGTACTTCTACTCTAATCAATAATATCCCCAAGAATGTGGTAAAGTTAGAAAAATTGTATGACCTCCAAGATAAATTCAAAAGAGTGACCAACTACAAAACTAACAGCTCAACCATGCAATTTGAATTCATTAACTTGGGAACCAACAATATACCTCAAAATGCAAATCTTGGAAAGAACTACTCCCCTTCTAAAAGACAATTTTGTTGTTTAAAGAGTACAAGGATATTTTTTCATGGACTTATGACAACTTAAATACATATGATACAAAAACTTTCTAGCATATTATTCAGATGAAGTCGTAAACCAGGCCATTCCAACAAAAATTATGCAAAATGCACCCAAGTTTGGAGCCTCAAGTCAAAGAAAATTTAAACAAATTGTTGGTAGTGAGAATTATATTCCCAGTAAAGAATACTTAACAAATTTCTAATATGGTGCATGTAAGAAAGAAATTGGAGACATAAGACTCTTTGTGTATTTTAGGAATTTGAATAAGGCCTCAAAAAAACATAATTATCTTGTCCCACCTATGGAGAAAATTTTACAATGTGTCTCTAGTTCTAAAATTCTCTCATTACTAGATGGCTTTTTTAGTTATAATCAAGTTCTAGTTTCTCATGATGATCAACTGAAAAACTGCATTTCTAACAAAATGGGGAACTTACACATATAGGAAAATGCCATTCNACAATGTGTCTCTAGTTCTAAAATTCTCTCATTACTAGATGGCTTTTTTAGTTATAATCAAGTTCTAGTTTCTCATGATGATCAACTGAAAAACTGCATTTCTAACAAAATGGGGAACTTACACATATAGGAAAATGCCATTCAGGATGATTAATGCAGGATAAAAAAATTTAGAGGTCCATGGATATAGATTTCAGAGGAATGGTTGGTGACTACATAGTAGTGTACCTTGATGATCTCACTATTTTTTCCAAATACCGAAAAGACCACATCACTCACTTAAGGAGAATTTTCAATAGATATAGAAGGTGTGGAATTTCTATCAATCCTAAGAAATCTATCTTTACAGAGGATGAAGGAAAACTATTAGGATTTATTGTATCAAAATATGGCATGATCATTGAACCTAAGAGAACTTAAGCCATTTCAAAGGTATCTCCCCCTCATAAAAAAAAAACTCTATGCATTCATGTCTTGGCAGGATCAACTTTGTAAGGAGATTTGTTCCAATCTTTGTTGAAATTGTCAAGCCCCTCAAGGACATGATAAAGAAGAATGGAAAGTTTAAATGGGGTTCTAAGGATAAATCCTCCTTTGAAACAACCAAAGAATACAACATAAGCTACATCCCTAATGAGTCCAAATTTTAGTAAAGATTTCATATTATACACATTTGCCTCGGATATTGTATTTGCATCTATATTGACTCAAAAAAATGAAGAAGGAAATGAATATCCAATTGAATTTATGAGCTCAATACTGCAGGGAGTAGAACTACACTATCATGAAGTAGAAAAGTAATCTTATGCAGTCTATAAAGTTGTCAAACACTTCAGACCTTATTTAATTAAATAAAAAACTAAGGTAATTG
>SNQJ01S0039840.1:19621-34114 GCA_010110895.2 Picea sitchensis
GACTGGGTTGGAGATAGCATTGATCGCAAGTCCACATCTGGTTACTCACTCAGTCTTGGTTATGGGCCTATCTGTTGGTTGAGCAAGAAGCAAGCTGTCATTTCTCTATCTTCAGTTGAGGCAGAGTACAAAGGGGTAGTTAACATAACCATTCAAGCTATGTGGCTACAACATTTTCTCACTGAGTTGGGCATTCAGTTTCATCGGTCGATCGTCATCTGGTGTGACAACCAGAGCACTCTAAATTTCTGCAGAGATTTAGTTCAGAGGTAGCGGACGAAGCACATCGATATCCACATGCACTACATCCGGGACTTGGTACACGAGGGGATCATTGACTTACAGTTCAGCAGAATAGACGACAGACATTTTCACCAAGACCTTCACTGAGCAAAAATTCCATTCTTTGCGAGGTCATCTTGGAGTGAAGGACACAGTTGCCTAGCAACTGTAGTTCTTCTTTTTACATACATTGTACCTTGAAGGGGGGGTTTTCCCATGAGTTTTTCCCTCTTTCCTCACTTTATTTTTAGTGTATCTTTTGTACTTGGGTACCTAACATGGCCTCGGTGTCGGGACCAATCTTTATTTTCACCATAGTGATGTTCAGGGGGGGTGTTGGAGTTACTTCACACACACCTAGGATCTATTTTTCATAAGTTTTTTTATTTTTTATTAGTCATAATTAGTCATTATCCAGTCTCCTATATTTTAGGGGAGAATATTCCACCTGGAGAATACTCTCTTTTAGTTGACACTTCAGTTTGACTAGTTGAGTTGAGTTTAGATGTTGCATTGGGATCATCACCATGCAACATTGGGATCATCACCATGATAATTCGACCTTGCCTTGGTATCATCACCAAAGTGGCACATTAGCCTTGATTCCCTGAGTTAACTCCTCACTACTCTCTGTTCAGTCAGTTAACTGAAGACTAGTTGACTAGTTAACTCAACTAGGTGGCAGTTCACTCCCGTAACTGCCTAAGAGACTAGAATAGGTGGCAGTTCACTATCGTAACTGCTGGTGTGTGTCCATATCACTCTATACCACCACTATGGTACATTGGTTCACCTCAAGTCGAACTCATTGAGATATACAGAGTATATCATGTGTAAATTATTCATTATTCATAACGGTTAATGAGAATTCTTCCATTCTTTCTCTCCTTATTCTTTCTCCAATTCTCTCTGCAAATGTGTGTATTATTGTTTAGCTAGATATATTTTGTGTAGGTTCAACACATTTACAGTAATTGTGCCTTACCTTGTTGTAAGAAATCTCTTCGTACATAAAGACTTAGGAGAAAAATGAGACAATTAGATGACAACCTTGGAAGAATATGATATGGAAATCATGCTTGCTAAAATTGTAAAGGGACAAGGAAAATGTAATTTTGCATATGAATCATTATATGACACAACAAGTGAATAAAAACTTTATCAAGGTCAAGGATTATTTGAAAATGAAGTTTGTTACATTTCAGTTAATTCTGATCAATGGTACTATGAAATGAAATACTATTAGACCCATGGATCAACACCACATTACCTGGAATAAAAGAAAAAGAGAGTTCTTAGTCATAAGTCATCCCAATACCATCTCACACAAGGAATAATATTCAGAAAGAACTATGATGGTGTTATGTTAAGATTCCTTGAGAAAGAAGATGTTGAAAAAGTCCTAGTTGAACTACATGATGGTATGGTCAGAGTAGACTTTGGAGGGGATAACATTGCACTTAAAATTATTAGGGATGGTTATTATTGGCCTACTTTGTTTAAATATTCCCACGATTATGTGAGAAAATGCCAGGAGTGTCACAAGTCAGATGGGAAAGAGAAGAAGTATGTGTTTCCCCTTCAACTTGTTACCATTGAATGCCCATTTCAATAGTGGGATCTAGATGTGATAGGGAAAATTAATCCAAATTCCTCTCAATTACACAATTACATCCTCACAAAAACATATTATTTCACAAGGTGGATAGAAGAAATCCCTCCGAAGACTGTGAATGAAAACCAAGTGAATCATTCCTTGAATATTTCATTATAGATAGATTTGGTATTCCAGAAACTTTGGTTTTTGATAATGCTAAGTATTTCTCCTCTTTAAAATTAATTGATTATGCTATTGAAGGAAATATCAAAATCATATACTCAACTAATTATTATCCTCAAGGGAATGGGCTGGTAGAATCTACTAACAATAACTTGATTAAAATATTGAAAAGAATTGTAATTGATCATCAGAGATCTTGGCATATGGCCTTTCCTAATGCTTTATGGGATGATATAATAACACCCAAATATTCTTTAGGAAATTTCCGTTTCTTTATTGTATATGGACAAGAAGTTGTTCTACCTACACATACCTTCCTCCCTTCGCTACAACTAGCTCAATATGTTTAGGAACATGAATGTCTGGTAATGAAGCAAATATTAAACATGCTCTTAAAACTTGAAGAAGAAAGGGAAAAAGATAAAACCAAACTAATGCAATAAGAAATAATAAATAAATGGTTCGATAAATCATTTGTGGGAAATAAATATTTCCAAGTAGGTGATATTGTGATTAAGTGGGATAAAGCAAATGAAATGAAAACAAAACATATTGATTTTCAAAAACTTTGGCTAGGCCCATATCAAATCTACGAAAAAATTGGGTCGGGGACTTTCAAACTTAAGTCATTGGAGGGAGACATGGAGAAGCTCCATGTCAATGGAAAAATGATAAATAAATGATTCTCTTGATCACCTTTGGTGATGTATTTATGTACATACTAGGTTTTATTTTTTGGTTTGATTTTTTTTTTTAATTTCTCCTTCTAGTTCTGTTTTGAATAAAACCTTATTTTACTTTATTTTTCCATTATCTTATTTTCATGTGCAGTATTTTTCTTTATTGGGAATAAGATCACTTTATTTCATCCTCAAATGTTTGTTGAAGGTTTTGATTGAGAATATGGATTGTATAAAAATAAAAAAATAGTCCCTGTATTAGTAACTCCTCATGTACATGGTAGTAATGTAATGGTCTTACATTATGCTCGTGTTTATACATATCGAGGAAATGGTTTTACCGAAAAGACGCAACTTAATATACTGTGTTTTTAGATAGCATTTTCATATTATGAGTCATTATATTTATACTTTTGGAGATAGATTGTCTGCAACTGTGTGGTCACTCTCATATAAAATCCATGAGTTTTGAAAGAATCAGAAGAGGAAAATAGACATTGATGTCTCTTGCATAATCATTTTGCCCCTATCCCCAAATGCATATAATTAAAATCATACATTAATATCTATTGAGAATAGACCCATGGGGATAAATCATTGATTGATACTAGCATATCAAAGAAACTATTGTATCACTCCTCTTCTTGAAACACTCATGCTACTAAAGAAATACATAAACTACAAATATCTAAAGGATGAATGCTAAAGATAAATCATAAGGAAGTTGAAAACACTTTTAATAAGTGTGGGAAGTATGAGTAAACTTGTCGGGGTTATGGACGTTCATTGGAAGTGGGGCCATGCTTGTATGATACTGAGGCAACTTTGTTGAGGCTATGGATGCTTGCTGGCAGTGAAAAAATGTTGAGAAAAGAGAGATGAGGAACACACTTCAATATTTAAACAATCAAAGATACTCCTATGTGGTGTCTCATTTTCTAATATATTTATGCATTTATTACTTCAATAAACAGACCCTTTACTATTCACAGGAATTATGCAGGAGATAATTTTTTTTATTATATTTTTTTTTCGCTTCCATGGAAACTTAAAGATGTGGGATCCATAGTGCAGGCATTGTTGATCATTTCAGAATTGAAAAAGGGACAACACTCAATGATCTAAAGGTATGTCTAGAATTAGAGATAATCAATTATTCTTAGTAAGTCGACATTTGTTGTGTTATCACAACTACCCCCTAAATTCCTTTAAAATAAGAGAATTTCACTAGGTACCCCCTTTAAAAAAAATTACAAGATAACATGTCACTACTATATTGACTTGATATTAATTTAGGAGGCTATTGGTTTGCTAAAAAAATTGATGCTACTACCTTTTGAGACACATTTGTCATGATGAATTTTGCTACATTACTATAGATTCATCTTCATTATGCATAACCAACATGAATTGCAACGCGCAACAATAAGATAATTCCACATTAACTTCACATATTGAAACATATGAAGGCTCATTGAATTAGTCATTCAAAATATATTTTTGAGAGTAAGATATAAAGTCACTTTAATTAACATTCTGACATAACCTTTCCTATAGCAATATCAGAAAGGGATATGTTGAAATTGATTCCATCGGAACACTATTTTGTGCAGATAAATTTTTAACTCTAATGAAACTCACTTTGAAGGCCTCCTCCCTTTGATTACTTACATTCACAATGAATCCTCAAGTGTTCATACTAGATTGCACAACAACTTATCATTGGTCATCAGAATCTTTGGAATCCAACACAAGTATGGGCCTATATTATAAACCACCCTAACATGCAACACACTCTAATTGGTCCATTGAGTTGTTGTTTATATGCTTTTGACTTTCCCATGAATGAGACTATTTACTTAGCACATTTATCTAGGAAGGAATATTCCTTGATACTTTTTCCCTTGGAGCAGGAATGGGACACCAACCATCATATTTGATAAACAACCTCTCCTACCTTTCCCATCAGATGACTCACCATCATAGTTGTTGCAATTCAGAATAAGATTTATCCTATGAATGGGGATGTTTTGATAAGGCATAGAAGAAAGAAGTGATTCACTTCATGTATAGTAGTATCAACACACTTCCCAAAGCGTGACCTAGAATATTCCTCGATCTCTTTTACTCGGAGTCAATATGCTTCATGAATTTGTTTCTCCTCCGATGAAAAATCTCTGAAAACACTTCAAAATATGCAATTCCAAATGTTAGGCTTTGTTCCTCTGATACACAGATCTAGGCGATATGTACCTTCAAAGTGTATTAATGTGAGTTGATCTTTTGGCCTGTGAATTGGTTATCATGCACAGATCATTAAATTCATAGGTTAGGTAAATTTAATACCTACATAATAACTCCAAAACTCTTCTTAATGCATTATATTTCCCCATAAGTTTTCTAAGATGCTCTGCCCTATGCTATTTGGCCGAGAACATTGTAATTTTCATTTCCAGTTGGAAAATCATAGGTGTACTAATGTTTCAATTTGTTACGTTATTATAGTATTACACTTATTCAAAGAATTGATGTATTTGTTATGCTATGTGCAGGATATGAAAGGAAATCATGACTCATTCAAACACGGCGAAAATATAGGAACCTTGCAGCTCATGCTCCATTCTTCGTGCCTGAAACTTCTTATCACACTAGAGAAGACAGTTTCCCCAGGTACGATGAGATATACTGAATATTCAACTTTGCATACTTCTCCTCTGATGGTAAGGACATTGGATTATAAAATATATAGAAAAGAGGTAGCCACCTCCTAGTTGCTCATCCCACATTATTTCCTTACAATGAATCTGCTTAATGGTATTTCAAACAATTCAACCCAAGCACTTCCATAATCATAATCAAAACTGGGAGGAAAATAGTGTCAATGATTTCTCTAAATGAAGCATTCCTAAAAGGATTTTCCAAAAATAATAAACACCCAGCTCACTTAATGGAAGACTTGTCGTTAGATGAACATAGGCCATTCAAACAAGGGAAACAATTGATTCCTACCCAAGAGTTTAAAAAACCCTACAAGATGATGATTGCGATGATAAGTAGGATATATGGCGAAGAAAATAGTTTTCATTTCCAGATGGAGTGCCTTACCATGGCCTACATGATTGTGAAGACAAGACAGGTCTTCAAATGGGAAGATATTTTAACTTTCAATATATGTCGTAATGTAAAAAATATTTCAGGTATGAAGAATCCATGTTTTTATATGTCTGCATTATTGATTGACGCAATTTGTTCTTCTCTAGAATTTCATGATTTTGGATAGAGTTGGTATCAATACCAACCTCTGATAGATGTTTATTGTTCTGAACTATGGAACATAAATTACAAAAAATGCTTCTATAATATATGTGACTTTTTCCTTTCTCCCATTTATACTATCATTTTTGGATTCTCAAGATACACATTATCAAATGAATCCATGGTAGGGATGAAAGGCATTGAATATTGGTATCTAGAAAAATATTATACTTATATCTGAGTATATGGAAGTACTAGAGCTCCACATCTCCTACCCTATTTTGTCCCAAACCTTTTATTGATCAAGGAAATTTCCTGTCAAACCGTGGGGACCGGTGTAACCTCTCTCCTTCTCGAGAGAAGTAAAAATATATGGCCTAATTTCCATGTGATTATAGGAAGATACAGTTTATCAAATGATCCACATGTTAGAAAATATACAAGAACCTTACATGAAATATGTGTATTCCTTGTAAAAGAAAGAGAACATGACCCACGTGAACTAGCAATGAGTCATGTTAGGTCTACAAGTCTTATTCATTCCAATATACATGCGTATGCCAAAGATATATTCAAAGGAGTCATGTTATTTGAAGAGGTATTACAAATATTACGTGATGATATGGACAGACACAATTTGTTATTGGAACAATATGATAAGAAGAAAATATTACAAGAGCAATTTCAGTTACTTCTATAAGAAGACCAGAAGAAGTTACAAACCAAAGAACAAGAAAAGATAAAAAAAAAGGTACATGATTTGTGTTATTACCGAAAAATTGCTCACCACAAACACAAAAAATGGATGAAGAAACAGTCAACACAAGCACATCATACTACCAATAATTATGGAAGGATTACACTTAGTTTTTCAAGCTAAGCACAAAAACATGCAAAGTGGTTATGAAGTTCCACATGTATTCAGCACTTTCAATGCGCGCGCATCCGCTCAGTATAACATGGTGTACAACGCACACAGTGCACGGACCATGCGGCTGACATATGAAAAACCTGCACATATGTGAAAACTGCGCATTGATGATTTTGGTCATGCCTCAACCACTTATGGGATGGAGTGGATCTCCCCCATACCCAAAATCTCCCCCAAATTTCACCTTGGGATCACTGAAATGGATGGGAGGTACCTCTAAAGGCCTCCCATTCACATTTGAAACTAGCTTGAAAAAATCTTTCCATCCTCCTATAAATAAAGGGCCATTGTATGCAAAAAAGAAGAAGAAATTTGATTATTGTTATGTTGTTTAATTTGTCTTTGAGAAGCCATATTTCTTCTAGAACTCTTTTATAATTCATAGCAAGTGTTGCACCTCTCTCCTCTTGAGAAGTTCAACTATCAATTCTTCACCATTGTATTTTCATTTTTAGCCATTGTTAGAAGAGATAAATCTTTGTATTTGGGGACTCAAGATCCTTCCCAAGGAGGAAGGGGGGACTCATAAGTTCCCACATTTCTCCAAGGTGTTATCAATTCGAAGATCAATCTCATTTGGTAGTTATTCCTTGTGTCTCTTTCTTGCATCCATTTTAGTTTTTACATACTTAGTTTAGTTTTATTTCTTTGTTGTTTACTTCTTATTTTCTACTTAGTTGAGCCATTAATCAACTAACAAACTATTGTGTTATCTTCCTAGCCTAACTAGATAGTTAAGGGACCTCTTTTTTCTCACCCAAGTGATAAAAAGAACCCAATAGAATGGTGACCATACTGGGGACTTGGATCAAAATCCATATGCAATTAGGCTATTAAATCTTTCTTTCTCACTTTCTAATGATTGCAGGGTTCAAAATCAGCCTAGACACTTCAATTTAGCCCTGTGTTGGTTGAATTCATTTTAAAATTGTCAATCCGCCATTTCTCTGCATGTGCTCGAGTTCGGGAAAAATAGACGTGCAGAACCGCGCGGCTTTTTACTTGAAAATCCACATGGATCCGCGCAATTTTCAGGTACAAACCCGCGCAGAACCAAGTGACTGTGCAATTTTTAATTTTTTTTATCGAAAGCTTAGATTTACTTTATGCACTTTGTAAAAGCCACAAAAATAAGGCTTGGGATTCACTCTTTCATAGATAACATAGTCACACATAAACTTCTAGAGGGATTAAAAGGAACCATGGTATATTTTGATTTCCTTAGTTTCCACATGAATGGCTTAAAGTTTACCATTTGAATTTCATTAAAAAAAAAAAAATTACAAAAAAATCACATTAATTCAGGACTAGAAACTTATTTAGGGGATCTTGGAGTATGCTCTTTCCTCGCACCATAGTGTGATCTTGGAAATCAGAAAAAGATATTTCCTAGAGCTGTCTTCATCTCCCTTGATAAAAATATCTAGGTGAGGCCAATACCTCTTAGCTTGTTTTTTGAAACTTAATCTTAAATAATTGTAAGGGCCCACACATTCTGACATGTGCATAATATTAGGATAGTTTCAAATTTCTACAGTAACTCACTTAGGAAGTTTAAAGCATTGTAAGGGCCCATACATCCCCACATGTTCACAATCTAGGAATAGTTCCAAAGCTTTCTTAGATTAGAAAACATCATAAGGAGATTAAATCTCATAAGTAAGGACCCACATGTCCACCATGCTAGTAACTTAGGGCTTTTTCAATTTCAGCACGGATTGTTTTTGAAACAGAGTAAGTTAGAAGTAAGAACCATTGTAAAGGACTAAGTGATGTCCACATGCCAAAATTTTCTCACTTAAATTATTAAAAATACATCACTCACTATCAATTCTTGCACACATCATCACATATCCAAGTGGTATTTGTCAGGTACTTGAGACCATAGTATGCTCTTTTCCTTCTGCCCATAAGTGATCTGGGAGAATCAAAAGGGACTCACTTGTTTGACAAAATATTTTTCTCACACCACTCTTAATCAACGAATTTGCTCCATGACGCTAAATTCACATCCCACTTTCAAAATCTAAAAGAAACCATAATCAACCTATTTTCTAACCTCCACAAGAGGAACATAAAATAATTTGGTAGTCTAAGTTACTATTTTTGGGATAGGCATCCGAACAACTCCCCATCATCATTTCTCACTTGAAAACTTAGAAATTTGTGAATTGGGATACCAAAATCCTCCCAATCAAGAATTCCTACACCATAAGGTAGGGAGACACCTGTGAAGGGTCAAATGATGAGGTCCAGTTGTTCTTTGCATGCCTCCTTGGATCACCCAACCCTTGGGAAGCATCCATCCTATGACCAATTTCTAAGGCCTAAAATATAAATTTCGTTCTTGATCAAGGTAACTTAGTCGCCAATTCTAGGTTGCATCTACCTAGGTGGTGGTTATGGGCTGCAATCGCACCTTAATCATATTTTGAATGGTTGTTGGGAAATATCTCCAATCCTTTCGGGATATGCACCCTTCACCCCTCATTATAATTGATTATTCATACCTTCACTAGATCCTCTTTTGGTGGATCCATGCCCCACTGTTGAATGTTTTTGGAAGGCCCAGTGATTTTTGAGAGGAAGGACGGCATGTCTATTAGGACATGTGCATTTTATTTTATTCCCCCACATGGATAAAACCCCAAACCATCTTACATTGTTACTTGTATATTAATTATTACCACTGATTGATCACATATAGCTTTCAAAACATTGTTGAGAAAGTCCACATTTACTGAAGCACTTTTTCATTTATTATTCTCACTACCACTTGCACATATATACATATAGTCCATAACCATAGGGGAACCACAATATCCCCGTAGTTCTAGGCATTTGACCCCCCCCCCCAAATATTGGGAGGTGTTCCCAATTTGGATGACAAATCAATACAACCAGCACACACACCAATGAGTGCCATTGTTTTAGGATTATCTTTTATTGGGTCCACCTCACTAGGAACCACTATCCAAAACAATCCACCCATCTAGTATCCCTTCCTCTTCAAGAATTGACTCTCCAACCATCAACCACCATGGCAGGACCACAACACCTACTATATATAACCCCATCCTCTTCTTCCCATTTAGGACAAAATTGGGCCCCCTCTCCTAGTTATATTGGCCATCCACCACACATAAGGAGTAAGAAGAGAAATACCTAATATCATCTCCCATGGCATGGGGGCAATGCTTGTACAGATGGGGGAACTCATAGTGCCCACCAGAACTAAAAACAAACCAAGCACATATATACCACCCATAAATGCACTAATCACCAAGATTACCCATTTTGTGATCTCTCTGATCACCCATCCCATCAGTTCCCTAAACTCACTCTAGAGCTAGTCCAGGCAGTTCAGTTGGAGTGCACGCAGCACAATATACTTAGTAGTTATCCTTACAGTACTTTGATGTGCCCCCTCCCCCAACATGCAAATATTACTCCATAAGGTAAGGTTCCATGCACCTTGACATCATTTTTTACCCTTCACATGGGTAATCCCTCCTCACACCCAATCTACCTCGTGACTGATGCTTAGTCATGTAGACTTCGAGGAACTCCTTCCACCTCTAGTACCACAATGTATACTAGATCCTATCCTTTTCAAGAAAATGGAATTGTATACCCACACCCATCATAGGCCATCACCTTTGATTGGGATCAACTTATCCAAGCACGACTATCATATTCTACCCCATTTCAAATACAGGTCATCGTTAAAAACTACACATTTTATCGGGGTATAATAGATGATGGGGCATCCTCATGTATCATGTCCTGATCATCTTGGAAACAACTAGGCTCCCTTAATCTTATCCCATCGATGACTGAGTCAAGATCCTTTGATGGTAGAATATATTCCCCCTTAGGGATATTACATAATCTCTCCATTGAGCTAGGCGGTAAGACAGTTTGGATCAATGTTATTGTCATGGATGGTCCAGTGGATTACAATATTCTCCTAGGTCATGATTTCATCTATGCCATGAGTGTTGTGGTTTCTTCACTCTTTCAAGTCATGATATTCCCACATGAGGGATGCATCATCACCATCGATCAACTCTCCTACATTGATCCCCCCTGATGTAGACCTCCCCGACCCTCGGGTCAAAGTCCTCTCACAGGATCGTTCTTTATCTCCTTTGAGCCGAATCGGTTCTTTCGATTCCTTGCTGGAATCTCAATTCAATCGATCCACAGGTCCTTTCGGAAGCTCCCCTGTGCAAACAACACTAGGCGCGAGCTCCCCCTTTTTGTGTGACCACAGTGCTATGAACAAGGCCCAATTCCAAAGGCGCTTGTCGCAACTCGCAATCAAGCGAGTTCGCGGGTCGAAGACCCTTGACTCCTCTTCTCCAACTCTCGATACCCGAGACGGCGATACGGGTATGGCTCATTTCCTTGTCAATGCCCTCCACATGTGACCATAGGCTAGGGCTTAAATACCAGCGCCTCTCACAACTCGCACCTTCATGAGTTTGTGGGTCGAACTCTCATGCTCTCCTGTTGTGATCTCTCAAGACGCGATAAGTTAACGTCGGGTTGACTCCTCCCTTGATGCTTTTCACTATTCGCAACCTCATAGGTTGAAGCGTCGAGCCTTCATGCTCTTATCACGCGAATCCCCGAGATGCGATAAATCAACGGAGCATTGACTCCCTTCTCTAGGCGACGCGTGTGTCTACCTATCTATCATGTGGGCCCCACCTTATGGCTCTGCCACGTGTCCACACGAACCTCCTCTCTCGGCACTTCATGACTTTTGATGTCGAAAGTGACCTCTCTCAACCTTCGAACCCCCGAATGCGCGATAGGCGATGGGGTTCCTGATCCAACAGTCCTCCCGTTCTCTGGATCCAATGGTTTTCCTCACTCCTCGGGATTTCGCAACTTCGCGACTTGGAGAGCCCAACCTTTGGGCTCTCACCTTGCGAACCTCCCAGTTCACGAGATCCCTTGATCTCTGCCACCTGTCCTCCTCAGATGGACGGTCCCGATATTCTCGCGACTTCGCCACTCGTAAAGTCTAGGTGCTCACCTTTGTGAGTCCTGGTGCCCGAATCTCCGAAATGGATGATTTCGCGACACGCGTCCTCCCACAGAAAGACGGCTCAGATCTCCTTTCGCTATTTTGGGACTTTGCACCTCACGACCTCGCGAACCTTGATGAAAAGGTTTTGACCCTTCAACTCGCGAATCCACGAAATAAGATTACGCGAATGATCCAACGGTCCTTGTTGACTTGGATCCCACGATCCAAATTCTCCCAAGCTTGCACTTGAAGAATGCTTATTGTAATTCCCCTTCTCCTCTACAATATCTGACGGCCCTCGGGACTTCGCGAATTCTCCATGGAGAATTTCAATCGTCCAATTTCTCCTTCAGGACTCCTGCGAAATGGAACAGGTATTCTTTCACGAAACTTGTCCACCTGCGAACAATGTCGTTGTGCCTTCTTAAAACACTTCAAGGAACTATCCCTCTTGAGCTTCTCTTCGACAACTTCGAAGACTCTATCCCTCTTGAGCTTTCTTGAAATCCTCAATTACTCTGGGGATACCTTCTGCATGCACTCCTTGTGGCACTTCTTCAAATACTCCTAAGTGTTTGAACTGGTTGACTCTGTGCAACTCCTTGCAACAACAGTCCTTCAATAATTTCACTCAGGTTGTAACTCTGAGACTTCACTTGGCCTGCGCACACCTTGCATGGCTCCTGTTCTTAACTTGCACTTCCACAAGAATGAGAATAATGTTATCCCTTCTGAGCTTTCAGAGACGAACTCTGACTTCTGTCAACGCACACCTTGCGGACAATTTCACTGCACTCCTTGCAGGAAAACTCTTGCTCAGACAGAGAAACAATTGAAACTCATTCTTTACTCTCTCAGACTTTGAATGCTTAACATGAAATCATACATACATGGCATAAAAGAAAATGTATAACAGAAAGAGTAAAACAATCATGAGCATAACATTCAATCATGCATACACAGAAAGTATTTGAACACCATGAATCTGAATCAAGATTCATATATTAATCTTAGAACTTTTGTACATGGGTTCTTCTACATAGCTTTCTGCTTATTCTTCTCTATTCTCTCTCTTTGATTGATAATGTTGCTAATGTTACAATGATACAAGTGAGGGTGTCTATATCTGTTTTCCCTATGACTCCTAAAACTGTCTAATCTAGGAATTTAAGTCTACCTACTTACATTAATTATACATAAATGCCTCTACCGACTACAGACGAGAGCGGATCACTCAAGGTATGTTTACAATATGGAAGTACGCCCTTTCTTGCTATTTCATTTATGTTTGGCATATCAAACTTCAAAACATTTCAAACAATTCATCATGTGCCAAAATGCGTTAGCGTTTGTCCCACGCTCGCTTGTTGTTGGTGATGCTCCTGCATCACCCCCCTTCGAGATTCTCATAATAGAATCTCACATCATGTTGCTCACATTGATTCCATGCACTATGTTTCCACTTCCACTAGTCATGTAACATCCACTCCACCCAAAAATGATCCCATGCCTCTAGAAAAACATCCTCACCACTTGGGCTTGAAGGCTGAGCCGAATCATTCATCCTTGGGGGAATCCATGCATGTTTCTTCCCTAAACCCAAAATAAACCATGAACTCTCAACTACATTCTTCCCAATAGACGAAGAATTATTTGAGGCCACTACTTCTTTCAGTGATTCTAGTGATAACCTCCATCTAGGTTCTCCTATCCACTACTCGCAGGGTCCTAGCAATTCAATTGGTGCACCCTATAATATTATCTCCCTTGATAAGGTCATTATTCCCTCTCAAATATTATCATATATTAAAATTGATAGGGATATCAGAGACTCTAGTTCCATGATGACCAATCATGCCCATATAGGATATGTTTCCACATAGTTTAAAGTCCCAAACCCCCCAATAGATATTACACAAAATAATGGATCGGATACACTATTTCAGATCCTATTTTATGGATGTTCAACTTTAAACTACCTACTAGTTTACCTTTGGTCCATAATCTTGGGTATTTGTAAACAACACTTTCCCCAGTCCTCGTATCATAATACAGGGGGAAGTACCACTTCCCACCTTGGTCTCATAAGACCTATCTCTCAACATAACACCTATCTCTCAACATAACACCAGCTTACAATATACCCTTCATATGAACCATTATAGCACCACCTTGTGTCCAGTTCCCCCAGACATCATGTGATTACAAGCCACATGGCCTAATTGGAATGATCCACCAAGATAATTTCATTACTTCTTGTGGCAAGGCCCCCCTAGCCTTGGTCATTTTTAGTTACCCCATAATGGAAACGCAGCCTCCTTTAGGAAGTGCCTTTTTCAGGAATGCATCGTTCCTTGGCCTCTGTTAGGGAGAGCCTTGTTCGGTAACCCATGGTTCCCTGACCTCCTTCAGGGAGTGCCTTTTCCAAGAACCCATGGTTTCCTAACCTCCTTTAGGGAGTGCCTTTTCCAGGAACTCATTGTTCCACGACCTCCTTCAAGGAGTGCATTTTTCAGGAACCCAT
>SNQJ01S0039840.1:34123-52438 GCA_010110895.2 Picea sitchensis
GACCTCCTTATGGGAGTTCCTTTTCCAAGAACTCATTGTTTTGTGGTCTTCTTCAAGGAGTGCATTTTTTAAGAACCCATTGTTCTGTGGCCTCCCTTAGGGAGTGTCTTTTTCAGGTACCCATGGTTCCCCGACCTCCTTCAAGGAGTTCCTTTCTTAGGAACCCATTATTATGTGGCCTCCCCTAGGGAGTGCCTTTTTCGGGAACCCATGGTTCCCTGGCCTCCTTCATGGAGTTCCTTTCTTAGGAACCCATTGTTTCATGTCCTCCCTTAGGGATTTCCTTTTTTGGTAACTCATGGTTCCTCGGCCTCCTTTAGGGAGTGCCTTTCTTAGGAACCCATTGTTTTGTGGCCTCTCTTAGGGAGTGCCTTTCTTGGGAACACATGTTTCCCAAGCCTCCTTCAGGGAGTGATTTTCTTAAGAACCCATTATTTTGTGGCCTCCCTTAGGGAGTGCCTTTTTCAATAACTCATGGTTCCATAGCCTCCTTCAGGGAGTGCCTTTCTCAAGAACCCATTGTTTCATGGCCTCCCTTAGGGAGTGCCTTTTTTTGAGAACCCATGGTTCCTCAACCTCCTTCAGACAGTGCCTTTCTCAGGAACCCATTGTTCCATAACCTCCCTTAGGGAGTGCCTTTTTTGCGAACCCATGGTTCCCTAGTCTCCTTTAGGGAGTGCCTTTTTCCAATAACTCATTGTCCTACGACCCCCTTTAAGGAGTTTGTTTTTCATGAAATTGTGGTTCCCTGGCCTACCTTAGGGAGTGCCTTTTTCTAGGAACTCATCACAACCTACCCTCCTTTAGGGATTACCTCTTCTAGGAACTCATTATTCCTTGGCCTCCTTCCAGAGGCACCCAAAATTTTCATCAAGGGACCATTTTTCCCACCAATGTCAAAAGCTCATCTACACTTGCTCATTATCATTTATATCAAATAACTATCATATGGTCTTTATCATCAAATATGTTTTACTTTAGGTATTTGATGTTTGTGTGTGTAGGTACTCGGTACAACAATATAAAACCCATTCATTCTTGGACACCCTATGGCCCCTTTAGGTTTATGTTCAAAATTGGCATGCACTCACACCCTCTACAAACAGTTTCACATCCCAGTTACACCCCTTGACATTTATCCTTAGGATCCCCAAACCTGGATCTGTAGTACCATCACCTCCATTTCATTCTGGTACTCTCAACCGATAGCATTCTCACCTCCATGAGTTTCCCCACATATATTTACCCCTTGTCATGTTGACACTCATGTTATTCTATCCATTAGGATTGGGAGTTCTGGTAGTGTTACACCCCAAAGTAAGAACATCATACATATTCATCATCATCATGCTAACCACCCTATTATGGACTCCCACATAATGTTCTTGTTTACACTAAATGCACCTCTACATTATCATTAACCCCCCATATCATCTGACATTAGTTTCCCATCTGCAAGTTCGTCCTTCATTCATCTACTTGGTAAAAAACCTAACTAATGGGGGGGAACCCTCCACCAATCCACACTTGCACCCTATACCAGTTGAGCCATACTTCACTGGGGCACACGTTTTTGTATATGTACTTTCAACCCCATTATTTATTCATTTGGTAATTGTATAAATCATCTTTCAATTCCAGCAAGTACAGTAGATTTTGGTATTCACAACCGATGATATTTTTTTCCTTGACTCACAGCAACCCATGTCACCCTTGGTTGGGTTATTTTACTTCCCCCATTAATTTTGCAATATATTTGTACCCTAGCCAAAATTTTAACCATTATAGATACCCATGTCCCACATCGCTCTATTTTGACCTATATTACCTCTCCTTTCACTCTCACCTATTCAGCACAGTTTTACCCCATATTTTTTCCATCCCCCTGACACCAGATCATGTTTTACTGTTGCTTCCATTCATCAACACCCCCCAACCAAGGGAATTTTTTGAATTCCCTAAATCCCATACTTATTTCATGATTATCATCCCATTCACCTTCACCAATATAGTTTCTGATACCATTTTGATCAATCAATGTCAAGAGGCTCTTTGTTTCTTGTAGTCGCGCCCCCTTCCCTGTCGAAATCAACACAAGGTTCCAGGAAGGTGGTATTATCTTGTCTCTCATCCCACCATTAATGAGTAGTCTCAGATGGCATAGGAAGAGTCCATATCATTTTTTTATGTTGTTGACCCCTATAACATTCGACTCCAACAAGTTTCATGTTACGATGGATATTACTATCTGACCATTGCAGTTTGTCACCAAATTCGAAGACCTTTGAATATGATAGGCCATCAATGCCTATGACTTGTTCATATCTCGTTTCAGAGCCAGTTCAGTCATCAAAACCATCATCTATTATTTTTTATGCCCCCGAGGGAACTGCATATATCCACTTCATCAACAGTTTTAGTTACTGTTATCCCTTTATGGTTTCATGACACAAGCATGGGGCATGCTCTCCTCATTTGTATAAATTTTATTTTCTGGAGAATACCTAATATAGATATTGTTGTCCCCTCTCCCTCCAATGGATTTCTCTCACCGTACCTCGCTAAAAATTTATCTTGCACTTCTATACAATGACTTCATAACCAAAATAAATGATGATGTATTTTGGATATACGTATGCTCCTAACCTCACACATCATGGGGCATTTCTTATTACCAAAAAATGTCTCACCACAAAAAAAGACAATGAATGAAGAAACAATCAGCACAAGCACAACATACTACCAATAATTATGGAAGTATTACACTCATTTTGGCAAGCTAAGCACAAAACTATGCAAAAGTGGTTCTGAATTTTCGTGCATTTTCAACACTTTTAATGCATGGTCTAACACAGTGTACAACGTGCACAATGTGTGGACCATGAAACTGACAAATGGAAAACCTACGTGGATGTGGAAGCAATGCATTGATGATTTTGGTTAGGCCTCAACCACTTATGGGATGGAGTGGATCTCCCCCATACCCAAAATCATCCCCAAATTCCACCTTGGGATCACTAAAAGGGATGGGAGGTACCTCCAAAGGCCTTCCATTCACATTTGAAACTAGCTTGGAAACATCTTTCCATCCTCCTTTAAATAAAGGGTCGTTGTATGCAAAAACGAAGAAGCAATTTGAGTATTTTTATGTTGTTCAATTTTTCTTTGAGAAGCCATATTTCTCCTAGAATTATTTGAGCATTCATAGCAAGTGTTTCACCTCTCTCTCCTCTTGATAAGTTCAACTATCAATTCTTCACCATTGTATTTTCATTTTTATCCATTGTTAGAAGAGAGAAATATTTGTATTTGGGGACTCAAGATCCTTCCAAAGGAGGAAGAGGGGACTCATAAGTTCCGAGATTTCTCAAAGTTGTTATCAATTCGAAGATCAATCTCATTTGGTAGCTATTCCTTGTGTCTCTTTTTTGCATCCACATTAGTTGTTACATGATTAGTTTAGTTTTATTTCTTTGTTGTTTACTTCTTGTTTTCTACTTAGTTGAAGCCTAACTAGATAGTTAAGGAACCTCTTTTTTCTCACCCAGGTGACAAAAAAAACCCAACATGTTGGAACAAAAGTGAATTAGGGATGAGGAAGAATGCTAGAAAGCACAAGATTAAAATGTAAATAGAAAACTAAGCTCAATAAAACCTCTAAGGGAGACAAAAAGAATAAGAAAGAAGAAGAACTAAAAGGGATTGCTGATGAAAAAGGAAAAAGAAAGAAGATGAGATAAAATACCAACAAGATTCTCTTTAAAATAAGAAAGTCGAGGAGGAAGCTAAGATATTAGCAGATGAAGTAGAGATACATAAAAGAGAAAGGGAAATATTGGTATTTGAAGCTTAGGAAAAGAATAAAGTAGTTGAAGAAGAAGAATGGAAAAGACAGAAAAAAATAAATGAAACTCAGAGGAGCCCATCAACTCCAAATGTGGATATAGTGAACATTCCTCCCTAGGAGTGCACCCCTCTCATGGTTATCCTAGGTAATGCAACTTTCTCCTCTCAAGTGATAAATTTATATGATTTTGTTGTAGTCATAGGGGATAAATACTACATTCATATAACTAGAGGCATTGAGAAAAGGTCACATAAAAGGAAAAAAGGAGAAGCAACTAGAATCCCATCATCCATAGAGAGAATCATTGAATGGAAGGAAGGACTAGATCCTGAATAGAATGGAACACAAGCCACCTCTTTACTCCATGTATTTGAAGTATAAAATGAAATGTCTTTCTTTGAAGTAGCTACAACACTGAGCATTGCACAAGCTGAAATTGTTGAACTTAAAAAATAGATGAAAGTACAAAAGGATGAAATATCTATAGAGCTCCTTAAAGCATCTGAAGAGAAGGAGAAAATCAACAAGGAAGAGACTGAAAAGGAAATGCAAGTTTTAATGAGTGAACTCACCTCAAAGTTTGAAAGAATGAACATAGTTGTTGAGAATCTTCACACAGAAGATTTAAACAAATATTTGCAATACCAAAGGGATGAGATAAATATAGAGTTTGAAAAGAAAGTATAGGTAGAATGAGATTATCACTCAAGAGAGTTGGAACATGTCAAAAAAAATTCTTCGAAGAAGTAGAACAAAAAAAAATAAAGCATGCTCGAGAGGTGTCTGATATACAAGCAGAGCAATCTAAATCCAAGAGTCTCATTGAGTAACAAGGTCATCAAATTTTGGGATTAGAATAGGGAAAGGAAAATCTTAAAAAAGATTTATAAGAGAAAAGAGAAATGACTCTTGCTTTGGAATTATAAGGGTAGAGGCAATAGAGATTAATGAAATATTCAAGTCTGAGCATATGGAATGCATGTAACACACTCAACCCCCTAAGTAGATTTTAAGGGAATAGAGTATTAAAATTGTGTTCCCTTAAACCATATTAGAAATCCCCTTTATATGGCATCATCGTCTTCTACTTGTCAACAGATTTACAACAACTATCGCCACGCTCAAAAACGATCTCTAGATCGAAAGTTATGGCATCTCAAAGTTATTGGCTCCTCATTGGCTAGATGCTAAAACATTGCCACATGGAATCCATGTGACCTCATATCCTATGTGTGATCCAAAGTGGCATAGTTGTGGCTCTGACGTCATGTTATCATGGCATCTTCCATCTAGCCCACTGAATCCTTGATATATTCATTTCCCCAAATTAGCGACTAGGATTTGATCAGGGTTCTCACTTGCATGACAGTTAAGCATCCAACCCATTTCCATTTCTTCTCAGGTTTCTTGTGTGACCCACTAATATCAATGACTGAGATATTTTATATCCAGTGTACCAACTGATGACCTAGATTATCTTTCAGAGTCATGCTCCAAGCTCTTCGGATTTTTACTTTGAAACCTTCAGAGTCGTGCTCTGAAACTTCTTCTAAATTTACTTTGAAGAGGTGGACTTAAATTAATGGCCATGATCTTCCCATGGCCTTTATCTCCAAAGGGTAAGATATTTCCATCCATATCAGGGTTTAGTGCTGACAAGTTTTGCGTCATACTTCTTTGAGCAATCACAACTAGTTACGTGGCCTTCCATGGACACACTGGTGCCATGACGTTATTATTCCATTAAACCTGCCCATACGGATCCCATGTTTTTTTTATAGATAATATCACTCCCCAAATTCCCTCTGATCTATGATCCATATGAGATTTCATATTTCTCCCTTTAGGGTGTTTCTACTTCGACATCTCGGGGATCTCGAACGGTCGGACTCAGATGAGCTTTGCCACCTAGCTCCCGAGGGCACCATGTAATTCCACCTAGGCATCATTTTCACGTGTACCTGCCACCTAGTATGACATGTGTCACTCAAATTACTAAAAATAAATGATTTATATGGATATCAATGGCCACCCACCTTTTCCAACAGGCTCAAAACAGTTTTCTGGTAATTTTGGCAAATTATTATTTTTAGCAGTTTTCACTTCCGGGGCCATTTTGAGGGCCTAAATGAAGGTTTTTTGGGATCATCCCAACTCAATCATAGAAAAATGCATAAAGGAGGCCCCAAAATGAATCTCCCCAATGATACCTTTCCAACGGGATATCATACACCTAAAATGGAGATCGTATGCAAAAGTTACGACCCCGGGAAGTTAATGTACTAACTTACCCAAACAGGGCCCACATGACTTTTGGCGCTTCATCTCCGAGGGTCAGGTTTTTGGATGTATAGGGTTTTGGGCATTCCTATTTATTGAAAAATTCCTTTAGAGCCTCATTTTAATCATCTTCTTGCAAATGAGCACAATCGTCGCATCTCTTCTCAAAGATAAGTCGCCACCATTCCAGCAAGCTTGTTTCTGCTGCATTTTACAGTTTCGGCTTATTTCATTATTGAATAGAAAACCAATTTTACTGTATATTTGTTATTTAGTGTTAAGAATCAGTTAATAATCTGTATTCATTTCGTTCTTCTCATAAAATTTGGATCAGTGTTATCAGAGCGGTCTTCTCCTTATCGTCTTAATGCATGTCCCCAACGAAGTCAGAGTACATAGAGTTGGGTCTTGAGCATTTTTATCTTGAGGAAAAAATCTCTCACAGGCCCAAGTGACCTCTCATGGCAGGAGAAAATAAAGATGAAGGGACATGAGATCCTTTCAAACTGTTGATTGAGGAAGCACTCACGCAACAGAGGAATGATATGATGGATAGTTTCACGCAAATCCTTCAGCGGCTACCAATAGGCAACACATCTTCTTCGAGTGGAGGCGCCACACCCTTCAAGGTACAAATAAACTTTTATGTTCCTATATTTGAAGGTCATATAGACACAGATGTTGTAGATATGTGGTTGAATCTGCTAGAAGGGTATTTTTTTTTCCATAACTTCTCGAATAGAGAAAAGATTACTTTTGCACTCCTCAAAGTCGGTCCCCATGTCAAATCTTGGTGGGAAACATTTTGTGAGAAAAAAGAAATAGAGGAACCCTCATTATTTACAGTCACAGCCACCTAGGATTCCTTCAGGGATGCTATTAAGGAACAATACTACCTTGTTCGAAGTTATGATGACTTATATACCAAATGGACCACACTACGGCAAGAAAGAGACCAAGCAGTGCCAGATTTCACAAATATCTTCCATACCTTGCGCACCAAGCTAGGTATCAAAGATTCGGAGTGACATTTGGTGCTCAAGTATCATAGTGCTCTACATAGATACATCCAGACTGAAATGGAATTTCTAGACATATCATCCTTGGGCGCGGGCTACCGATATGTCATCAAAATCGATCAGAAGCTCAAACAAAAGACGCAGCAATTTGGGCCTGGGAACCCCACACAAAAAAATCCAGGAAAGGGTGGCCCCAACCCACAGAACAAAGGACAGAGAAAATATGGATAGTATCAGGACAACCAGTCCAAGCCGCAAGAAAAGAAGGACACTGGAAAGACAAAGAAAGATACTGGGAAGTGGTGCGACTTCCATAAGAGCCATTGGCATAACATTGTTGATTGTCGATCAAAGCAGTCGTTGGTGGCCGAAGTGAAAGCCTCTGAATCAGATGCGGATTATGACTTTGAGACAGAACCAAAAAGGGGAAGACAGATCATTGAGGCAGAACCCAGTGCCACCGTTGCTACCACCAAGGTTCAGCCTGGTGAACCAAATGAGCCATAAGAAGGAGAGTGCCTCTTCCATTCACAAATGTGGGTAAAAGGCACCCCATTGTACTTCATCATTGATAGTGGTAGCCAAAAGAACCTCATATCTATAGAGGTCGTCAAGTGACTAGCCCTTCCCACAACACCTCACCCACAACCCTACACCATTGGATGGCTCCACCAAGGAAGCGATCTTTGCGTCAGCCAACAGTGTTGACTATCATACGGTATCAATCCCTTCAAAGACGAGGTATTGTGTGATGTTGCTCCTCTTGAAGTTTGTGATTTTATTTTGGGCCAACCTTATTTATGGAAACGTCATGATGTATATGAGTCTAGGCCTCATAGTTTTATTATTACTTTGAACAGGAAATTGTACAGGATACCTGAGGCAGTCCCACCTAGTCTTATTTCCTTGATCTCTACTAAGAAATGTAGGAAGGTCATCTCTCATACGTGGAAGTTTTCCTTCTTCATGATTCTCTCTCAGAATAAGCGAAATATCACAGCCACATCCAGGGTCTCTACGACCGACCTCTCCACACAACAGAAGCAAGTAGATAAGGTCATGGAATAATACTCAGATATCTTCTCCTCACCTACCGGGGTACCTCTTCACTGTCAGGTCGAGCACCCCATTGATTTGTCCCCCAGTGCACCGCTGCCCAATGGGCCAGTCTATCGTCGCTCTTTGTTAGAGAATGAGGAGATTAAGTGACAAATCAAGGAAATGCTCCACAAGGGGCACATATGTCCCAACTCATCACCTTGCGGGAGCCCAATCATGTTGGTACAGAAGAAAGATGGAACCTGGTGACTCTGCATTGATTATCGGGCTCTAAATAAAATCACAGTCAGAAACCGGTACCTGATTCCCCAAATTGACGACCTCCTTGATCAACTCACGGGGGATAAATACTTCAGTAATATTGATCTGAAGTCTGGCTACCACCAGGTCCTGATAAAATAGATAGATGTGTGGAATACCACCTTCAACTCAAAGGAAGGCCTTTTTGAATGGTTGGTCATGCCCTTTGGTTTGACAAATGCTTCGTCCACTTTCATGAGGATGAAGGACGATATCCTCCAACCATTCACCAATAATTTTGTAGTGGTGTATCTGGATGAAATTCTCATTACAACAAGACTTGGGTCAAACACTTGCAACATATTCAACAGGTTTTGCACACCCTGCGGCAGCACAAGCTATACGCCAACTTGGAAAAATGCTCCTTTGTCATGTACAGGGTCCATTACCCGGGCTACATCATTGATCAACATGGTGTACATGTGGATCCATCCAAGATCCAAGTCATCTGTGATTGGCCAGCCCCAACCACACTCACTAAGCTTCGGAGCTTCTTGGGCCTTGCCAGTTTCTACCACAGGTTTGTGTTGGGATTCTCCCATATTGCATGGGCCCTCAGCCAAATCACCAGGGGTGGTGGTAAGGAAAAATCTGTGTGGGGTCGGTCCCAAAAACAAGCGTTCAATGACTTGAAGCAACGCTTGTGCTCATCCTTGGTAATTTCATTACCATATCGGTAGCCTCCCTTTGAGATCGAGACAGATGCTTCAGACTATGTTGTGGGCATCGTTCTCACTCAACATGACCACCGCGTGGCCTATCATAGTGAGACATTATCCGATGTTGTCCATAAGTACCCTACTTATGAGAAAGAAATGTACTCCATTTTGCAAGCATTCCGCCAGTGATGACATTACATTCTTGGGAAGGAGATAGTGATCCACACTGATCATAAGCCACTGCATTTTATGCAGACACAAGGAAAATTGCAGAATGACCGCCATCAAAAGTGGTCCACATACTTGTAGAAATTCGACCTCAACATCAAGTATAAAACAGGAAGCACCAATCACGTCGTTGATTTCCTTAGCATACCACCAATCCTGGCACTCACCACGGTGCTAGAATCTTGCGTCCATGAGACCTCTGGATGGCCCCAACTCTATGAGACAAACCTAGACTTCTCCACCACCTACCAAATGTTAGGTGAAAACATAGTCGTTGATAATTTCTATCTTTAGGATGGGTTGTTGTGTCATCTGGGCTATATCTGTGTTACATCAAGTGAGCGAGCGAAGATGATATGGGAATCCCACTACATTCCGGTGGCAAGACACTTCAGCGTAGAAAAGATAGTGGTGATGCTACAGAAACATTTCTACTCACCGAAACTCTGACAAGAGGTTAGCCAGTATATCAGGTCATGCACTGCCTACGTTATTGCCAAACCAAACACTAAGAAACAGGGCCTATACACCCCTCTTCCTACTCCTGACAAGCCATGGGAATCCATATCAATGGACTACATGTTGGGCCTCCCGTCCACCAAGCGGGGAAATGACTGTGTTTTTGTGGTTGTTGACCGCTTTTCTAAGATGGCGATTATGGTTGCCTACAAGAAGAGAATCACAGCAGAGGCCACTGCCAAGATTTTCTTTGAATGGGTCTGGGTACATTTTGGACTCCCACAAACCATTGTCTCATATAGGGACATTCGATTTCACAACACATTTTGGTCGAGCCTCTGGTCACTGCTGGACACCAAGCTAACCAAATCCACGGCCTTCCACCCCTAGACAAATGGCCAAACCGAGGTCGTAAATCGAATGGTTGTGCATATCCTTCGCATGTATAATTAAAATCACCCTTGCACATGGTATGAGATCCTTCCCTATGTCTAGCATAGCTACAACTGAGCCCTGCATAGCTCAACAGACCACAGCCCCTTTCAGGTGGGGTTGGGATTCCAACCATTGGGTCCCATAGATGTTGCACTTCCCCTTGCAGTCACCTCGACCGACTCATCTCCTGTTCCAATTGAAGATAACAAAGCCACCCAGTTCATTGAGTGGATCCAACACATCCACCAACAGGTTTAGGATATCCTACAGAAGTCCAATGACAAGTACAAATAGCACCATGATCAACATCGGGTGCCACATAAGTTCCAGGTGGGAGACAAAGTTTGGTTGCACTTGCAGAAAGAATGCCTTACAATAACCCACCGAAATATTTACCCACTCTGTTATGGGTCATACACCATCACCAAGGCCATGGGGGATAATGCTTTTGAGCTCAACATTCCTCCTTTCCTTGGCCTGCACCCAGTGTTCAACGTGGATCTCCTTCGCCCTTATTTCCCACCATTATTAGACACCTCAGACGTAGCAGAACAACTGACACCAACAGATCTCAACCCCGACTACATCCAATAGGAATCCAGCGATCATATTGTGGACACACAGATCAAGGGAACGCGACAGCAAAGGATCCAGCTTTATCAAGTCGTCAAAGAAGGGCAGCTCCTGCACCAAGGCAAGTGGCTCACCCGGGGCCAAATTCAGCAGAAATTTCCTCATTTGGTGGGGGAAATCAACGCAATGGAGACCATTTATTCCTAAGGAGGGATTATTGATCCAAATGGATATCGGTGGCCACCCACCTTTTCCAACTAGCTCAAAACAGTTTTCTGGCAATTTTGGCAATTTACTATTTTTAGCAGTTTTCACTTCCAGGGCCATTTTGAGGGCCTAAATGAAGGTTTTTCGGGATCGTCCCGACTCAATGATATCCAAATGCATGATTGAGGCCCCAAAATTAATCTCCTCGATGATACCTTTCCAACGGGATATCATGCGCCTAAAATGGAGATCGTATGCAAAAGTTACGACCTCAAGAAGTTAATGTACTAACTTACCCAAACATGGCCCACATGACTTTTGGCGCTTCATCTCCTAGGGTTAGGTTTTTGGATGTCTAGGTTTTTTGGAATTTTTGTTTATTGTAAAAGGCCTTCAAAGCCTCATTTTAATCATCTTCTTTCAAATGAGCGCAGTCGTCACATCTCTTCTCAGAGATAAGTCGCCACCATTCCAGCAAGCTTGTTTTCGTTGCATTTTACAGTTTCAGCTTATTTCATTATTGAATAGAAAACCAGTTTTACTGTATCTCTATTATTTAGTGTTAAGAATATGTTAATAATTTGTATTCATTTAGTTCTTCTCATAAAATCTGGATCAATATATGACTCATATGGGCCGAAAATTCATGACACATGGCACATTATGTGATCAACACATGGCACCAACCATGTCATGACATGTGGGTTGAGGTGGGTGTGCCCATCATCACAATTATTCTATATCAATATTTCAAGTGTAGATGTGTGGTACTACCTACATCATGACATGTGGCACTACCCCTCTTCATCCCCTATGCCTTCGACCAAATACGGATGGCCTATATCTTCTGCAGATCCCTAGGGCATAGGTAGATCAATGTTATAGATTCCATCTCAGAGTCTTTCTGTCAGAGTATATTTATGTGATCTACTTCAAAAGGCCCATTGTGATGGAGGGTCAGGATATCCCCTTGGATATCCTCTGACCCTTGACAAATAAATGGCCTCGATTAAAACTTGGAGCTCCTCTGACCCTCAACAAATCAATGGTTTCAATTAAACCTCGGATCTCCTTCGTCAGAGAGTATCTTTGTGATTCACTATGAAAAGTAATCTGTGATGGATGGTCAATATCTCTTCACCAAATATTTAATGGTAAGGGTTAAGACACTTGTCCTCAGGTGCAAAACCAATGAGGCACATATTCATCCTATCCTACACATCACAAATTGGCACGTGTCCAACTCTATATGTGTTGGTTGCCACATGTCCGGGAAAGTGGCCCTACCGCCTGATCATGACATGTGGCACTCAAAATCCATTACAAGGACCTGTCTAAAAACTCGATTATGTTGGACATGTGGAACATTGTCCACATGAAACATGGACTAATATTCATATGCCACATGGACTTATTTCAATTTGACATGTCAATGTTGGGCATATGGTCCTCCTATGTTCGTAGGCCTAAATCTCCAAGTCAATGGCCATGATTAATTCATGGTGCTAATGTTGATGACTGAGATCTAATCTTCCCACTCAAAAATATACTATCATTATTTCTCATCTGAGTACTCCCATTGGTACCACCACTTATTCAGACCATCCCTCTCTGATGAAAAGTCGAGATATCTCGACACTTATATCTAACAGCTAAGATTCAAGTGGACTTTTTAAGGCCCTTCTCTCTCAACGGGGTCCATTCCCAGCCCATTGGCCATCCGATTATATCCACATGTCATCCTAAGGGAAATACAAGTTTCCATGCTAGTATGACATGTCCTCATGATGTCATCATACTCTTTTGTCCACTCCTCGGGATGGATCATAGATCCAACGGCTGAGGTCTCTCCTCACGCTCTACCTATTCTACGATTGATATCACTCTTCAGAGTCATACGATCAACATCCCTCATCCACTCCATGCTCAAGCATTTTGACTGCCTAACCTATGATCAACAGTGTATATCTCTCCACCAATATATCCTATGCTCGAAAACTAAAACACCCATTCAAAGGCTTGAACTTTACAGGGACCTACTCCTAATCCCTTTGATGAAATATAGGTTGCCACACATGATCCTTGGGTACATAGGTGCTCCCCATCAACATGATGTTAGAAACACATCACCTCCCCTCTTAACCTCCCTTAGGAGATACCCTACAAAGATCTACGGATCAGAATTAATCTCACCTTGACTTCGATTAATAGTCCAGATGATCTCTCGGGCCTCCCTCATCAGAGTGTCTTCACCCTCGATCTCTAGGGTTATTCCGATCGTCATCCCTCGACCAATGGTCTAGATATTCTAACCTTTGATCCTCTGATAGATCAACGTCCCTAGGTAAAACCTCTATAGGCCTCATATCCTACTCCGATGAAGGGTCAAGATTTATTTGTGGTACCAAATCAATGGTTGTGATTTGTCCTCTCTCAAAGAACGATTTTTCTATGGTTCTAAGAGTCCAGTACAAGACTTAGTAGTTCCAAGGAATTTTTCAAGTCTATTCTAAGGCCTACCAGACCTTCTCATACTTCTTCCTTTGCTCCAAATTGACTAATATAGCCTCTATATATGACCTTGGAGGGAGATTGTGTGCCCTGAATAATTTTGTTGTAAGGTAGGGAATTTCTAGGGTATTTAGGTTCTTTGACTGCACCGTGATTTTCCCAAATTTCAGGGTAGTTTTTTCACCTTCCTTTCTAGGAAAGGTTTATACATTTGAAATCTTTCCCTTTAGAGACTTGAATTCTTTGTTGGGTTACACCCTACCTTTAACTTACCTATCGAACTTCATTGATCAATGTAAGCAATCATGCATAATTGGTTCAATTCCCTTGATATTAAAACACGTAGACTTGTTTAACTTACACATATATAATGCATAAAATAAATATCATTCCATTCATCCAACAGGAAAGCACAATCATGCACTCAAATATTGGCAACAAACCAAACAATACAGACATTTATTCTGGATAAAATATGTGTATCTATTATAGTTTATGACTAGACAATTAATTGCAGGTGTTCTCCTTTCCACCCAACCATAGGCTTTGCATGCTCAGTCACTTCAGTTGTATGACACCACTGTGCCAAGCCATGACACCACCGGGGAAATTTTCACTCACTCATATGTTCTGTTATAGTATTTCTCTTCTTATGAATCCAAAACATACCACTCCCCTCTTTTCTAGACATGAACTCCCTTCTTTGTTTTCCCTCGTGCATTCTTCTCCTACACGCCCCACCCAGGAAGGTTCATGACCTTCCCTCCTTCCTTTTGTTATAAGAAACTTGTGGATTCAATATGGGATGTGTTGGCGACGAAAGTCACTCCTGGATTGCTAGCAGGAGCAGAGCCCGACGCCCATTAGTTTTATGTCACAGTGGTTTTTTATGGGTGATCAAATTGACAGAGACTCGGGGAGATGTCACTCTAACTCAGAGATTGGGTCGGGTACGTAAAGAACAAAGGAGGTATGGAATCCTGACTTCAGCCAGTGATTTGATTAAAGGGTGAATAGGTGGAAGACTTAGTAATAAGAGTGAACAAACTACTTCGGGCAACAGGCTTTCGGCAATTTGTAGAAGAAAAACCCCGAACGCGAGATCCTCAGGTTCAAGGCTTCGAGGTACTGATAAACGGACTTGACTGGATTCTCCAATTCCAAGTCGTTCAGCATTAAGAAAATCACAAAGACTGATTAGAGATAATGCAACGGTCACAGTGATCAAATTCTACATCATCCTATGACAGCTACAACTCGATTGGATTCTCCAATTCTGAGTTGCTCTAACACAGTTTAAACAAAGATATGAAAGAAACTGGCATCCATAAGGCAAGAAGTCTCAAGAGTTCATACATAACCAGAGATAACAGTGCTTCATTAGAACTTCACAACCGGGAGCTCTGATCAACCATCGATCCTTACAAAAATACAAAGACTGAGTCTATATACTCAGAGAAGAACGCCTAGCAGAGGCGTGCCCAGTCGCCCAAGGCTTGGTGTCCCTTCAGTCAAACTCATACTGATATTCTTTGTCGGACACCGCCTTAACTACGCATGGCTCCCGCAGGGGGAGTAGATGAATCAGTAAATGAAGAATTAGCGTGTGCAAACCTCCTCCAGCTAGTCGAGGACTCGGCATGGCTTTTCTGAAAGAATGGGTACACAGGACCCTCTCGAGCGGACCACTTACCAGAATCTCCATACTTCACACTTAATGAATGAAGAGAGGTTTAAACCACCCCTTCCTTCTTTCATTTAATCCAAGCAAAGACCAGAATCGAGGTCGGGTCCGATGGCAACTGGAGGTTGTGACAGGCCTCCCTGTGACTGAAACCCGACGCCTTTGGCCTCTTTCACGCAGCTCTTTTTCTTTCCCCAGTAACCATGGGTTGTGACCCTATGTAAATTGTTTCCCCAATTTCTGATTCTCCAATGCACCTTATGCGCTAGCCCATCCGAGCTATACAATGGTCCATGTGACCTGCCACCATATGACCGCATCCATATAGCTTTCCATCGGAGTTTCGGGTTTTGCGACGTCAATGTGCACGCATCCTCTGGACTTGCGATTCTCCGATCCCCAATGGCTCATGGTCGTTGACCTGTCAACAATCCGTTCCCCATCGCGAAATCCTGCCACCTGTATTCCACTTGCTCTTGCGGTCCCACACGCTAACCGACAGTTGCCGAGATATCGCTTCTCGCGATCTCACAACTCTGGACGCAAATCTTTGCGGCTCCAACTCATGAACCTCCGAGTTCGCGATATGCCGATGCCACTTGGCGTTGTCTCCCTACGAGGATTGACCTTCCGACAACTGTCCCCCACTACGGTCCTTAACTCCGTCGGGAAATCGCGTATCGGGATATCGCGATTCCCATTGTCATGTGCATGGGACTTTCAGTTCCCCGATCCCCGACTCTGTGGGATATCTCGCCACGCATCCCTGCTGACGGAAGGTTCTGATCCAGTCGGGAAATCGCGGATCGCGATTCCTACATGCAAGAGTTTCTTGTCTTCAAAAACTCCAATTCTTCGATGAACTGAACCCCGACTTTCCTCCTGATGTCTGATGCGTGTCCTGCCAAAATCAACGGCTAGGATCTCCGTCGGTATTTCGAGACTCGAAAGGTCTCAGTTCTCTCACCCTTTGAAACCCCGATGACACCCCCGGGACTCCTCCTCTGCACACTAGGGCTTAACCCTGGTGCAACTTCTCAATATCTAACGGCTGACGGGATTTCGTCGATCTCCTCTGTAAGATTCTGACCGTCGATTTGCTTTGAGGATGGTTCTCGACTACTGAAGACAAAAATTTTCCCGCTCGCTTGCTTGACTCACTGCTACAAAATGGGATTCTCTTGTGATATGCTCAGGTGCTTCCCATGCAAACTGCAGACCTGGGTACGCCTAATCCCGAGACAAGCAATATCGCTAACATTGGGCCCCATGGGGGATAGAGTCGTCCCTGCGATGCTCTAAGAACTCCTTCCGCAGCTTCAGTGCTTTTCTATTGGGCTATGGAGTCACTTATTAGGCCGAAAACATACAAAAAGAAACAAAACAAAGAACTAAAAGACAATATTTACAAACAGAGGAGCCGTCTAAGGCTCAAGTAAAACATTTTTTCAGAAAGTGCCCATTTACTAGGCTGTTGAAAACCTCTTCTCCTTCCAGATCCTACAACCCATAGGTGTTGTTAGAGAAAATCTCATAGATTTTAAAGGGGTCGATCCAGAGGGTGTCAAATTTGTTGTGCTTGCCTTTATCCTGTTTGGGTGCGTCCCACTTAAATACCAAGTCCCCGGCCTCGAACTCCTTTTTCTTGACCTTTCTGTCAAAAGCCTGCTTGATCTTCTGCTGATGACTATAAGCCGCGTCTCTCACTTGTTCTCTGATCTGTTGCACTTCCACTATCTGATGAATTCTTCTGATCATATGATCTGGTTCTCCTTCGTAGTCTTGAAATGGCAAAGTGCCCAGAGACTTCTTCGTTGTGACACGATCGGCCCACAGAGAAAACTTCAACTTTGAATCCCAGGATCTTTTGTTGTCCTCTAACAATATTTTGATGATCTTTATCAGGATTTTGTTGGAGGATTCCGCTAAACCATTTCCCTGGGGGTAGTAGGGAGTGGAGTGAATTAGCGAGATCTGGAACTGCTCATAGAACTTAATTAGAGGTTCAAATTTGAAAGAAGTAGCATTATCGGTGACGATCCTGCTGGGATAGCCAAATTGGGCTATGATATCCTCCAGGAAGCTGATAATTACTTTGTGCGCTGCGCTCCTGGTGGGGACAACTTCTATCCACTTGGTGAAATAATCTGTTGCAGTCAGGATCCATCCGTGCTGGCCACTTGAGGGAGGATGAATTTCTCTGATGAAATCCAACCCCCACTGTTGAAAAGGTGTTGAAGCTACTATGGGTTTTAATGGCAGCGATTTGAGCTGCTATCTTCCTGAGAACTTTTGGCATTTAATGCAAGCTCTAATCTCCCTGCAAACATCGAGGAATAAAGTGGGCCAGTAATACCCAGCCCGGAGGATCTTATGGGTTGTGGTCTTCCAGAAATAATGACCTCCGCAAAGGTCACTGTGGAAATCGAACATAACCTGTTGGGCCTCTTGTGGGTCCAGACATCTTAATAATACCTCTAGGGGGTCTTTCCAATACAGGGCTTGGTCAATGAGGCAATACCTGACTGCCTTGAGCTTTAAAGCTCTCACTGGCTTTTTTTCATTCCATCAGGAGGCCTTAATTCTTGCAGAAAGTACAAGATATCCTTGTACCAGGGGCATGTTGTTAGTGATAAGGCACCCTGAGAATTCTTATTGGACGACTCAGTTTGTTGTGTCTTCGAGCAGGAGTTGATGTGGTTGATCCCCGGGGCTTTGCAATTGGACTTAGCCAACAACTTGGCTAAACCTTGTCCTTTTATCAACTTGGTGGGCTTAATCTCCAGATCAAATTCTAGGATCTTGGCAATCCACTTCCCTCTTTTCCCATCCATGTCAAGCTGTGCAAGGATGTCCTTCACAGAAGTTGAAGGAACATACGCTATCACCTTTTAGTGCAGGACATAGATCTTGAAGGCTTTGAGGGCCTTTACTAAGGCATAAGCCTGTTTTTCCATGATTTCATACCTGGTTTCTGCATCTCTCAATGCCTTGCTGAAGAAGGCAATGGGTTGTTCTCATCCTTCCTCATTTATCCGTAACAAAACTACTGCT
>SNQJ01S0039841.1:0-36004 GCA_010110895.2 Picea sitchensis
AATTCAAGTATGTCATTATTCCATATTGATATATGAAATTTATTTACTTAATGATCCATCTTTACTTACAATTTAATTTGAATGAAATTTATATGGTGAGAATTTACTATGAATGTTATTAACATTTTAACTTCTAGTATACACCTAATTGCAATTGGTATGAAATACAAATGATTTGAAACTTAGAATATACTTTGTTAATACAATGATGAATGGAATTTGATTGAAATTTATATAGCAAGAATTTACTATAAATGATATTGACATTTTATCTTTTAGTATACACTTAAATGTAGTTGCTATTAAATGCACTTGCTATGAAATGGGTATGATTCACATTTTAACTTCTAGTATACAGCTAATTGCATTTGGTATGAACGACAAATGATTTTAAACTTTGAATATTCTTTGTAACTACAATTTATCTTTAACATAGAATATACTTTGTTATATATATTTACTAGCACAACCACTCAAAACCGTGGTTGATGAACGCCGAAAGGCGATGCCAAAGCTTGCTCCTACAGGTTAATGGATGGAACCCTAAACGCTTGATGATCTGCCCCGAGCCCGCAACAATGGCCTTCCCCCACCATACTGTTATAGTGTTCCACCTTCAGCGATCCAATATGAAACGCGTGGACAGCTAGAAAATGAAACGTGCCTACAGCCAGAAAATGAAATGCGCGGACAGTGGAAGAAAGCCAACAAATCTAAACGTGGTAATCCCAAAAATTAATCATTTAAACGTGACAATCATATACTGCTATAGTAATTTTTTAATATGATTAGGTAAATGTTAAAAAGTAAACAGGTTAACAAATGCATTCAAAAATACAAGAAAGTTATGAAGAGTAAATCACATTCATTGATTTGGAAGGACGACTAAGAATATGCCAACATCTTTAATTTTTAGCCATCAGATTATAATTTTAGATTAAAAGGTAATTAATTGTGCCCATTATCAATTGGTGTACACCTTTCGGCGTAATAAACATAAATATGGAAATTAGCCATTTGCATTGTCCAATGAAATTTGAATAAAATTTATATTAAATGTATCATGAATGATATTGACATATTGGGTTTTAGTGTATACTTAAATGCAATTGCTATGAAATGGAAATTACTTGAAACTCAAAATACAATGTGTTAATATAATTCAACTTTTTGTTTTAAATGTTTGTATAACCCATGTAAAGAAAATGACTCATTTCATACATTTTATGCATATATGTATCAAATTATATAATTGCATCTTATTATATGTTTTACTATTATTTCAAAGACATCTATGTGTTTTCAAACAATATATTAACGTGTACATTTTATGGACATTTGTAATGCATATCTATATGTGGACATTTGTATAAGTAATTTTATGTTGTTTATATTACAAATTTATGCATTATGTTGTTTTACATCATTTTAATTGAGAAAATGACGATGAAATTTATTTATGAAATTATCATTGCAATATTTTTCCATGTGATATTCATGCAATTTTAAACAATTTGCCTTGGAATTTTTTTTTTCCATTTTTTGAATTATTATTTTCCATACAACAATAATGTTAGAAAAATTCTAAAAGTATGTAAGTTTGATAAATAAATTCATTCATTATACTGACCATAATATTGGTGTTAGTATGTTGCATGTATTTCTTTTTTAATGTAATATTAGTGACATGGATATGCTACCCACCATAGGGAGCCTTCTATAAACCATAAACCAAGATACTAGAAATGACATTTTTTGGGCATTTTTGTGGCTCCCTTTATTTGTTGTCATTCATTTCAAAATTGTTTGTAAATAAAGGAATACAATATTACTAGACAATAACTTTTGGGAAACATGGAAATAATGTGCATGGTTTCCCTCCACACCCAAGATGACAATATGCATGGTTTCCCTCCACACCCAAGATGACAATATGGATATTGATCTAATAGGTCCCCACTTGATTTCATGTTGCTAATGTATGCCCACAGATAGGTCCCCACTTCCTTCCTTCAGTTAGAGAGAATATGTTTGTGGGAGAAGTCAAGGGTGAAACATAAAACTAGCTAGGATCAACAAGAGATGAGTTTCCTTTCAATTGACCACAAAGATGGTCAAGTCGAGGACCCTTCAAAAAAGTAAGTGATCTATCTGAGGTGGTCCACCCCTTTCTCCAGGTAAGGTGAGTACAAAGAAAGGTTTAAATAACACCATCATGCATGATTGACATGGTAGATAAAGGCTTCAATTCAAGGTCACAAATGCTTACTTTGACCCATTGTTGGTTAGGTACGTCCTTCATGTGAATTGAGAGACTGATTTCGTATGTAGGCAACCCTCTCCATATGCAATAGATAGAAGGAAAAGGGGAGAAATCCATCTTTCTTGTTACCATCGTTGAGGAGAGAGGGACAAGAAGAGGCCCATCCATCTCTTATTTAACAAGGTGGTCACTCATAATGTAGGCCATAACGCTTTAACCATTCCATCAAGGGATTACTATAGCCACTCATAATTTTCCAGATCACATTACAAGATTAAATCTATTGCATTCTAATAACATACACTCCCTCTCATAATGCAACTCCTAATGCATTGTCTAAAGGCTCATGAGGGAAAAAATTCCCCCCTCAATGTTTGTTAGTTTAGGAGCTATGTAGCATGAACATGGATTGGTTAGGTCTCAATGGCGGGTAGGTAGGAAACAAGGAATAGTAGGGGCCTCTAAATAGCGAGTAGTAAAGATGTTCTCGGCTCTTAACAAGCTAATGTTACATTTTGTTCTATCTTGAGATAAGATAAGGAATTCCCATCTTGAGTTAGCATATCTCTTTGGTATTGGATGATAAGAAATTGGAGTTTTATTTAATTTTTCGACCAATAGTGAGCAACATTTCCATGGTGGTTATGTTAATCAAATAGAGAAGTTATTATCTGTGTCAATGTCATTTCCAGATAGTTGATATAAAATTGAATCTGCATATGGTTCAATTGTTATAGGATTTTTTCCCTTTGATAACTTCAAAAGAAAGAACTACTGCATTATAAATCCATTCCCAAATAGTTATACATTTATAGGGTGCCTCACTCTTGGTTGTTGGAGTTTTTTCACACTTCTAAAAAATGTGGATGAACAAAAATAGAAGTGGGTTATTGTCAAACATCTTTATAATATATTGCAATCAAAATATTTTATATATAGTATCCTTCAGAGATAATGGAGACAAACATATGTTTTCGATGGCAAACCAATGCCCTTAAAAAATCAAGTTTTCCATAATGGAAAAATGTATTGCCTATATGTTCAGATGATTTCTGGAGACTATCATATGTATGCATACAAAAGGTATTGAAAATAATAAATGGGGCTTGCATTTTATTCATCAATCATGTATTACAAGGCCCATTTTCTTAGTAGTGCATTGCAATCAACTTCTATATTTGATGGATTATTGTGCAACTACACTGGTTAATAGAAGAAACTACAAACAAAAGTGTTTGACCATTGGTATCAATATATCAAGTAACTCTTTTGATGACGGTGACTGTCTCTGATGCAATATAGTATCTAATGTGACATTGGATATTTTTCAGTTTCTACAATCGGTAGTATCATACTTACATGAAAATGCAATCATATTCAAATATTCTTTTATGATTTGACCATTGGGTTGTGTGGTAATGAAGCCAAGAATCAGGTATCAACATCCAAACATTGCTAATTAAACAACCCAATAGTTTAAAATGTTTTTGAACTCATTTGAAACATAATTCTATTTCCAATTTCTTCGAATATGGATTCAATTGATGATGTGATGTTGGAAAATTGGGCGGCTCAAATACAAACATACACACATAAATTAACCAACAAGAACACCAATATCTCAAAACCTTACATTGTATTGATCTATAATTCTCTCATGATACAATATAGTATAATGAGGTCCTGTATATAAGAATAGGTGACCATAACAACCATTTCATAATAGGATTGTTTGTTCAACCATCTCCACAATATCTTCCATGAGTATCTCCATAAATATCTCAAGTGATCTTCATGAGATCATCATCCCTAACTTATCTCTTTGTCTTCATCTTCAATTCATATGTACACCTTTGTGCATTATATTCATTTTCACATATTACAATGTCACCATATAATTATTACAAGTATGAATTATTCCTTCATACTCCCCCTTAATGAATACTTGTGATTCAAACTAGATATATGAGTTGTCTTCATTTTCACTCTTCTATACTTTGCATCATCTTCAGTCTTCCTCATCTTCAACCTGCATTGCCTTCTTGTATCATGCATGAGCTGCACCATTCTTTGATAAGTCTAGATCCTGAGTCAATTATCTAAATTGCTTCATCTTCATATCAAGGTTTTTCTTAGACTTACTCTCAACTGTCTCATGAGTTTTCTTTGACTTACCCTCAATCAATACATCATATTTTGGGTTTTCCTTGGCTTACCCGTAACCATTAAAATGCATCCAAGGTTTTGTCTTACCTTTAACATTTACAATTTTTTTCTGGATCACCATGAACCAATACAATAAAATGACTCATGATTTGATTTACTCAAATAAATGACTCAAGTAGAATAGACTGACAACTCTTTCCTTTGACATGTGATTATGACTCTTTGGAAAATTCCTTAACAACAACTTGAATTTGAAGACCGACTAACTCATGGACTTTTTATGTGCGAGATATTGTTGTACATTGGAATATTTCAACTTGTAAAATCTTTTCAACATGGAAGTAAATTTTTTGTCATTCTTGCACATCAATCCAACCACACTATACCTGTATATGAGGCTTCTATATAAATGTTTTCTAACACTTATGATGATCATGATTGGTAGAACCACAAATAATGCAAGGATGCAATTTCCAACATTTTTCTTTTACATCATGTTCTACCACAATGACTGCAATATTATTTCTTCGCCTGCTCTTGCTTCTGCACTTGGTTCTGTAGTGCTTTTCTCTTTATTTTTTGTTGCTACATCCATCTGTAGATAATTATTTTCTGTCGATGTTTCTGCTTTCACAAATTTGATGTCGCCATTTCTTGTGTTGCCTTCATTTCTTGGCCTTATATATATTTCTATGGGCTTTTGGATGCCTTGCCCATTCTTGCCTAAACATTTACTATAAAAACCCATTTTATGCAGAAGTTTGGAACCAATTCCCTTAGTATGCTTTTCAAAACGACCAAGTTCATCATCTTCATTATCAAATTTATCTTTAGAAACAACAACATAATCACCATCTTCAATATGAGTTTCATATTCAAAAATATCACCACGATCATTTTGTTGAGTCTCATAATATGAGATATATACATGTACATTCTTATCAATCAAATCACCGCTATTAGATGAACTGTCAAACTTTGGAAGAAAATCACCCATGTCGCAAATTGAATCATACATTACTTTTTCTGGGTTCATTCTTCTTACTTCACAGTCAAGTGTTAACAACACATTTTCCTTTGCCAGTAAGTCTTGTTGCAATGATTCTATCATTTGATTTTTCTTATCATTAAGTTTGAGGAAATCATTTACCCATTCATTCAGTGATTCCAACCTTTCTTCTAATTTACTTATGCGTTTTCTGGTGCAATCAACAAATTCTTTAAAAAAAATGTTCCTTGTTGAATTGTCTAGTTTGTTTTGTTTGTGTAGCTTCTCAATTTCATGAAGTGAATCATCAAGATCATGTTGAAGAAGTTCAATTTCATGGTTATCATTTTGTAGTTGTTTTCCTCCTTTACCCATTATGAATCACAGGTTTGAATCATGCTCACTTGTCAAGAAGTAACACAATAAATTAGGTGTCAGGTACAACCAATCATGCACTCATATTTCAAATATAACAATGATAAAGGTGTTGGGTAAAAATGAACATGCACCTCCAACTTCTCAAGCCAACAAATTTTACATAACTTCTTGAAAGCTTCCCATTCACTGTGATGATCTCTTATTGACTTAAACATGCAACTTGACTCAATCTTTAACTATCTTAGCAAGCAACTTTACTTTGGTACATACTCACCATAAATTTATATTGTCTCTTTACATAAAAAATGATTGAATTGACTTTGAATTGTACTCACATTTAACTTGAAACCAAAATACCATTACTAACGGTGACTAAGACCTTTACAAACCCAAATCCAATACCTTTCCATTGACACTTATTAACTTTTTTTTTTGGCTTAAAAAATTACAATGTGACTTTATATGATGACTTCACCAAAATCACTTTGTTTTCACCTTCAATTTTAATTGGAATTTGACATTAAATTCCCTTTTACAAGAGAAAAACCCACATGACAATTCTAAGCACCTTTAAGGTATTCTTGATGAACTTACACAGACTTGATCAACAAAACAAATGAAAAATAGACATACCTCCCTTAAAAAACTACACCCAAATTCCAATATTGTATCTTCCCATCATATGTAAAAACTTTGATATTAACAAGCAACATAACACTAACTCTGATACAAAATGTTGGAAAATTGGGTAGCTCAAACACAAACATACACATAAATTAACCTACAAGAACACCAATATATTGAAACGTTACATTGCATTGATCTATAATTCTCTCATGATACACTAGAGTACAATGAGGTCCCTTATATAACAATAGGTGACCATAACAACCATGTCATAATAGGAGTGTTTGTTCAACATATACATAACTATCTCCACAATATCTTCCATGAGTATCTCCATAAATATCTCAAGTGATCTTCATGAGATCACCATCCCTAACTTCTCTCTGTCTTCATCTTCAATTCATATGTACACATTTGTGCATTATATTCATTTTCACATATTACAATGTCACCATATAATGATCACAAGTTTGAATTATTCCTTCATGATGTACATATAGTGTATAGAAATAGTAAAAGCTTGAACTTTGAGTTCAATTCTAATTATTTTGTATTAGAAATATTAAAAAAAACATATAAATTTTTTGATCTATATTTCAAAAAAACTACTTCAAGCTCGTATGTTATGTTACATTCTTATATATATATATATATATATAAACTAAAAAAACCAATTTATGTTATATATGGCATGAAAATTTATTTATCTCTCCATAATAAAAGAGGAAGTACATGCTTATATCATGTTAATTTGTTGTATATATATGGTATATTTCTGGAATCAAACAATGTCCATCACGATTTGTTATATCTCTACTTTATTCTTTGTAAAGCAACTTATTTTGTTATGTTAAGGTTTAAGCTATTATTAAGTTTCTTTTCAATTTACTAGATAACCATAACATAGATAGGATCATTGAGAGAAACACAATCACAAGATACACAACATTTATCTTGGGAAACCCTCATGGGGGAGAAAACCCAACAAAAATTTCCTTAATATAGTTATCCAATACAATGCCAAGACAATAAACCAAAACACTAGAGAATATCCAAGACTGGGAAATGCCCCTCTCTCTTCCTTCTTCTCCCAACTGCAACTACCAAACTTGCGCACTGGATGAGAGAAATGAGTGAGTGAGATAATTAGGAATTGGCTTCCTTTATTTATACAAACTGGAAGTTATTGGAAAGGTGTCTCTTCACTGGGCAGGTCCGACTTATCTTCTTAGTGGTTAAAACCACTTTAATTATCCTGGGGGATATGGTCAATTACAATTCCTGACATGATCAATCCACAAAAGGGGATTGATCTAATGAATAATAACTCAATAATAAATATAATACTCTTTTCAGTTACAATATTTCAACACTTCCCCTTAACAAGAAGGGTATTCAACAACATCATCATGAGAGAGAGAGGGCAACAACATCAACAACATCTGGAACACTGACTGACATATCTATAAATCATCGAAAGTTTTCTTCATCAATATCATCATCCACAATAGGGAGTTGGAATGACATCATCATCATCTGCATCAACATGGATTATTATAACACTAATACATCATCATCATCAATAACAACACAAGGTTGATACAACATCAACAACAACAACATCACAACACAAAGGCTGGAGTATCATCAACATCAACACTAGGCTGGAAATCTTCAACACGAAGCTTGCATCTCAACAACATCAACACGAAGCTAGAAATCTTCAACACAAGGTTGGCATCACAACAACATCAACACAATGCTGAAAATTTTCATCATGAGGTTGGCATCATAGAAACATCAACACGAAGTTGTAAATCTTCAACACAAGGCTGGCATCCCAAAAACATGAACACAAAGATGGAAACCTTTAGCACAAGGCTAGCATCACAACAACATCAACATGAAGCTAGAAATATTCATCATAAGGCTGGCATCACAACAACATCAACACGAAGCTAGAAATCTCGAGCATAAGGCTGGCATCAACACTACTCCCCCTTTCGAGGGAGGTCCTTTCGGACTACACCAATCTTATCTCGAAAGTGCTCAAACTTTACAAGAGACAGAGGATTGGTCAACACATCTGCAACCTATTCATCCATGCTAACATACTGGAGCTTTATGGCTCCTCTCCGCACCATATCATGGATGTAATGATATCAGATTTCTATATGTTTTGACGTATCATGGAACACAGGGTTCTCTGTCATATTTTTACAACTCTAGTTATCACATATAATCACAGTTGCTTCCATCTCCAGATCGAATAGACCTGTCAACAACTTTTGAAGCCATATGAATTCACAACTGGCGGAACATGCAACAATGTATTCTGCTTTTGTCGTGCTAAGAGAAATACTTGATTACTTCCTACTCTGCCATGAGATCATTGTTGACCCTAGACTAAAACAACATCCTGAAGTGTTATTTCTATTAGAGACACTTCCATCCCAATCTAAATTGATATAACCACTCAATATGAAGTCATGATCTCCATTATAACTGAGACCAAAATCTAATGTACCCTTAAGGTACCTCATCACATGTTTTTTCAGCAACCAGGTGAACACGTCTGGGCTCGACCAGAAATTGACTCAAGGTGTTCACAAAAAAACATATATTTGGCCTGGTGTTCGTCAGATACATCAATGATCCAATGATCTGTCGGTACAATGTAGCATCAACCAATTCTAACAAAGTATCTACTAGGAGCTTCATCTTAGTTTCCATGGGTGTATTCATGGATTTACACTCCAACATATCAAACCTCTTTAGTATTTCAACTGCATACTTCCCTTGGTTAAGGAAGATCTTCTTTGGTCTCTGCCAGACCTCAAGACCTAAGAAATAATGCATTAGGCCAAGGTCTTTCATCTCAAATTCTGGAGCGAACTTCTTCTTACAATTAATGATCATTCATAACCTTGAAGTAGAGGTTAGAGTCAACTTTACTCTTGTTAAAGCCTAAGCTCGTCAAGAAACTGTCAATTCTTCCATGCCAAGCCTTCTTCAATCTGCATACATGAGTCTTTATGTCTTTAACTTCAAATCCTTGAGGTTGATCTATATACACTTCTTCTTCTTCAATGACACTATTTAAGAAAGATGTTTTCATTTCCATCTAGTGTAATTTCCACTTCATCTTATTTGCAAGGGCTATGATGGTTCTGATTGAAGTGTATCTGGATACAGGAGAAAATGTCACTTCATAGTCAATACCTTCCTTTCGAGAAAATCCACGAGCAACAAACCTTGCTTTATATTTCTCAATACTTCCACCATCAACATGTTTTATCTTGTATATATCCATTTGGAAGATACCACATCCTTATGTTTTATCTTGTAGATGATATCCATTTGAAGATACCACATCCTCATGCTCTTCACCCTGGGAACTATTTCATACATCATTCTTTTATAATGGATTATATTCTTCCTCACATGGCATCTCACATTTTTCTTCAATGGATTGTTCAAAGAAAGTAGGATCTTTCTCTAATATATCACACATCAAATCCATATAATTGAGGAATGGCTTGGTTTCTTGATTTGTCTCAAGGTTCCTTCTGAAACACCATACCTCTCTCCATATTGAATAATATCTCTTTCAGGGATGGCTCTTGTGAGAGATCGTCTTTTGGGGAGGTTCTTGAGATTCTGCTATGTCATGATCTTCTAGACCTCCTCATCAGGGAAGCATGACTTCCTCAATGGTTCTACAACCGGTGGAGCCACATGTCTCTTCTTCATACTTCCTCAAGCTGAATCTTCTTGATTTATTGAGGTTGTATCTTTTCATCAAAGGTTAAGCATCCTATTGATCTCAATATGATGGTAACCGGATATGTATATTTTGAAGGCTCCTGGATACCTCACAAGATCCAACAAATATTCCCTTCTTTCCACTGGTCTGGGTCCATCTTGTCTCTTTGGAACATGTACAAAATATGACAACCAACATTTTGAGAGATGGCTGATTTCTGGCTTCTTTCCGAGAACATCTCTTCAGTGGGTCTTGAACCCAAGTGCACTATGGACAATATGTTATGTACATACATTGGTGTTCTTGTTGCTTCTTCCCATAAATGCATTGGAAGATCTCGATCATAGATCATAGTCTCACTACTTCCATTATAGTTCTATTCTTTCTCTTCATAATTCATTTTTGTTGAGGATTGTAGGTAGTAGTTAGTTCTCTCTTGATCTCAACATATTTACAAAATTCCTTTATGAACCCATTGAGGTATTCCTCCTCCACATTTGACCTGGGTTATCTTGATCTTTCTTTCAGAGATTCTCTATCAAGGCTCTTTGAATTCCTTGTATTTACCAAACACTTCATCTTTTGATTTCAAAATTAAACCCAGGTTTTGCAAGAATAATCACCAATAAAACAATAATATAGTATATATACCCATTGATGGAGGTTTATGGAATTGGGCCATTTTTCTTTCCTTGTGCACATCCGCTGTACACCTTCATGGTCAACCTTGAATTCTGTAGACCTATAACTTGTGGATCAGCCTTTGCTTACATATGGTAATGCCTTTGTAGCACGAGCTAGTATTATATGCCAAAGTTCATAGGGATTCTCAATGGAAAGAGTCAAGGCTACTTTTGAGTGAACTTTTAACTTATACAAACCACCTCTTCTGTTCCAATAATACCGTTTCTTTCATGTTTTTTCCTTTGGCCTACATAAGAAATTATCCATATATGAAGGAAACTCTAAAGCCTTCTTATCTAAAGCCGAGATAGAAAGTAAGTTATTTGTCAAACCCGATACATAGCATCCTTCCATCTTCATTGGGGTCCTTAACTGCTTGTAATTTGATTCTCCTACCCTTTGATAGGGTACTGTAATTATTCTCCAAGGTAACTTTCCAGGAAAGTCTTTTTCTGGAAGGAAAGAGAGAATGTCTCTTCGACTGGTCATGTTCTTGGAAGCACCAATATATATGAGCCAAGTATCATCACCATGTGACGTTGATCCTAAGAGGGCATAATAAGACATAGTCTTAAATCGGCTCTTTATCATCTTTGTGGTGGATATTCATTCAACTGCGGTGGGGAATGGTGCCCTCCTTGGTTTCATTCTTGTATTCTTCTCTTCTAGCTAGACATTTCTTAGCAATATGTCCTCCCATCTTGTCACAATGGTAACATTGGTGGATGAGAAATCTTATTCTCTTCTCCTGACCTTCTAAACTTCCTGGACCCCTTGGAGGGTGAGGTTATTTATGTATGAATTTGTTTAGGGGTGAGACTCCTTATGATTTTATATCTGGAAGTAATAACTCTTTTTTCCTCCTTTAGTATGAGCAAATAGGGATTTATTTTCATCTCTTGATAGATTGCTTCGTTATCTTACTTGCTTCTCTTGAATGCATTCTTCCCAAAGACTCTCAAATTAGAGTTTTTCTGCAATAAATAGTTTGATGAATGTATCCCACTTGGCCTTGGGAGACCATTAAGGGCTGTCATTATGAGTTCGCTCTCATCTAGAGTATCACCAATTGGTTCTAGCTGTTCCTTGAACCATGATATTCTAGAGAAATACGCCTTGAACCTGCTTCTCCTTCTCAAAGATCCTTGCACTTCTTGAGCTGAGTTCTAGATTCATCAAGCTGATGTTATTTCCTTCCATACATCTTGGTGTAGTTATGGCATCAAACATTTCTTTGGAGTCTTCTTTGAACTAATTTGAGGAATCAAGTGATATTTACTAGAATCTGCAATGATTCTCTTTGCCCTAACCATGTCCTTCTTTGGTGTTTTTCTTTTAGTCAAGAAATACTCCAAGAGGGTTCTGGCACATCTTCTTTAATGAATATTTGTAATTCTCTTCAAAGAATGAGTGCAATCCTATATTTATAGGAATGAAAGTTTTCCACACCTTCTAGCTTATCGACAAGCTTAAAAGTTTGCGCATATCTCTTTACTTGGAGCCAGAAAATGACTTTCAAAAAATGGAAAATGCTCAGACTTAATTTTGAACTTCTACTTCAGAGGTGTGGTTAATGAGGAATAGTCCGGTGTAGTTAGGATTTTAGAAAATCCAAATTCTCCCTTCAAACCGGACTGAATTTTGAATCATACTTTGGTATTGGTCTGGGTTTCCGGTTTTCTCAGTAATTTAGTTTTCCTACTATCAAAACTAGGGTTTGGATTGAGTATATAACCACTCAAAATGTGTGCTTGTTACAAAAGAGTTCTAGATAGGGAAATACTTTTCTAGGATGGTTTTAGCTAATATTCTTCAAATTAAAGTCCTAATTTTTATTGTATGAAACAATGACGCTTTTTCTTCTTTATCCAATGAAAGATGCCTCTCTAACTTAGCTCTAATACCATGTTAAAGTTTAAGCCATTATTAGGTTTTTCAATTTACTAGATAACCATAATTTACAAATAAGATCACTGGAGAGAAACACAATTACAAGATACACAACATTTATCCTGAAAACCCTCATGGGGAGAAAACCAAACAAAAAAAAAAAAATTTCTTAATATAGATAGCCAATATAATTCCCAAGATAATAAACCAAAACTAAAACACTAGAGAATATCCAAGACTAGAAATGCTCTCTTCCTTCTTCTCCCAACTCAAATTACCAAAATTGCACACCGGATGAGAAAATGAGTGAGTGAGATAATGAGGTGTCGACTTCCTTTATTTGATATACAAACTGGCAGTGTTGGAAAGGTGTCTCTTCACATGGCATGGTTTAATTTGTCTTCTTAGTGGTTAAAACCAATTTTAATTCATCCTGGGCCTACTTCTCAATTTGGTATATTATATTATTTAGGGTTTGACCAATCCACAAAAGGGGATTTGGTCAATTACACGTTCACATGATCAATCCACAAAAAGGGATTGATCTTAACGAATAATAACTCAATAATAAATAGAATACTCTTGGTAGCCATAATATTTCAACAACAATGTCACCATATAATTATCACAAGTATGAATTATATTTTCCGTGGACGACATAGCATATAGAAATAATAAAAGCTTGAAATTTGAGTTCATTTTAATTATTTGTATTAGAAATATTAAAAATATAAACTTTTTGATGCATATATTTCAAAAAAAATACTCAAGTTCCCAGATGTTATGTTACACTTTATATATATAAAAAACTAAAACCAAATATGTTGTTATATATGGCATGGAATTGTACTTATCTCTCCATAATAGAAGAGGAAGTATTATTTTCTTGTTAATTTGTTGCATATATATGGTATATATTTATGGAATGTCATCATCCATCACTTTCACGATCTGTTATATCTCTACTTTATTCTTTGTAAAGCAACTTATTTTGTTATATATGAAATGGAATTTTTTGTTACTTTGCAGATCATATACCCATATTATACATGCTTATTTCGTGTTCACTTACTATCTTATATATCTCATTGTTATAATTTATAACTCTCTTCTCTCTCTAAACTTATTGCACATTTCTCTAAAACTGATCATCAAATATGTCATTCAATAATACAAATGAGGATATCGACAATGACAATCCATCCAAAACATCACTCAAATGGAGAAATCAACATCATTGATCTACAAATTGTCGTGGATATTTCACAAGAACAGTTCGCCATAAAAAATCTGATAAATAAAACTGAAATCTACACTATGAAGGTTAAATTCCTTTAGATTCTAGAATATTTAGTTACTGATTTTCTGCCTATGCATGAAATAGATAAAATGTGGAAAATAGAGAACAATAAAATAAAATCACACACCATTCACAAAATAACACAAATATTTTCTCTAGGAAACCCTTAAGGGAGAAAACCCAGTTAGAAGGTGAGGTTGCTCTGCGTTATTTTCTCTGGTATGGAAATAATGTAAATACAAAGGAGAATTCACTCTCTATGGACTTACCCAAGACCTTTGGCCTGTTAGGATGCTACAAAACATTAACCCCCTATGTTATTCTCTCTAATTTCCTAGTCCCAGTTGTTTTTCTTTGCTATGGAATAAAATAAAATAACATAGAATGGAACCCCTTCTCCTTCTAGTGGCTCAGTATTTAACATATCCCGATAGTCGTCTAGGGTTAGGGTTTTGACTTCCTAAACCTTCAATTGTGATAAGGTTTTAGAACTTCTAGAATCTTATTGAAAGTCCTCACGTGGCTAGCCCAATATGCATGAGTAACAAGGGTTGACGTGGAATCCTCTGGTACCATGGTGGTCAACATGATAGGTCAAGTTACGAGAGGCATAACTTTTTCATATGAGCTCCGATTGATGCACAATATTTATCGTTGGAAAAATATTGGAGTGTAGAACATCCTCAAGGGTGCGTGCACAACCTCCATGTTAGTATCCTATAAATAGGTTGTTAGAGTCCTGGTTAAATATGTATGATAGGGTAAATTCATGCCTTGGTCTTATAGAGACTATGGAATTTTTTCTCTTAGATAAAGTCATATCATGAGTCAATAGGTTTGTGATAAATAAAGTTTCTTAGATAGGGTTATAAAATAAAGTTTGAGTCATGAGTCATGTGGTCTTGATGTCAAAGAATATGGGTTGTCATGTCACCAAAGGATCATTATGATAGGTCATATATCCAATCATGATCAGTTAGATTCAGTCTTGTCATGGTTCAGAAAATCCCATGAGCTCAAATCCATTGGAGGCACGTGGCATCATCAAGCAAATTAGAACACTGCACAAGTTGCTGCGCAACTTCCTAATGTTGTGCAATTGAGTATTAAAGTACAAAAATGTATGATGGGTATAAGTGGTGGTTTAATTTGGATTTAGCATTCAAATTATTCATCTTCTATGCAAAGAAACCCCCAAATAACACTCTTCTTCTCTGCAAATCCGCAAATCTCCCATACAAGCTTGTTGTGCATGGGCTACAGGGGATGCTACTCACAATGTTGCACATCATCACCTCCTTTACTATTTCACCCTCCAACTGTTGTTTCGGGCTCCCGATTTATTTTTGAAAGGAAAACCTTTCTTATGAACCAAAAAACTCAAACTTTTCCTTAAAACACATATCCTTTTCTACATCAAACCTAATTTTTCTCATTCGTTGTGCATCTGCAAGTGCTGCGTTTTACCCTACACATTCTTTCCTTTTCATTTCCACATGGAGGACACATAACATCATCATGGAAACTCCACAAGGCAGGAGGAACAAAAAAGGTGGAGAAATTGTTATATTTGAGCCTCAAGACCTTAGGCTAGTGAATGTAGATCCAACAATCAAGTTTTATTTTGAACAAGTAGGTTGCATCAGGTTTTTTGAAAAGATTCAAGGTTACAACATGTACGTGGAAAAGTAATTTGCATTGAGTTTTAATGCATTGGGGCTAAGGTGTGAAACATACAATTTCAGGTTTTTGAAAACATTATCGTTGCTGCAATAGAGATTCCTGCTCGTGGAGAGAAATGGTTCAAAGGTATACAATTGGATCTAGCTTGCTATCATGAATTTTTGAAGACTGAATTTAGAGACACTGATTTTGGAGCCACCACACCTAGATAAATTCTACTATAGAATCATAGTAATTTGTTGAGGGTAATTCAAATGTTTTTTACATGTGAAGGGGGATTCACTAGGGTTTACCAATATCATATCAGGCTCTTAATGCACTTCACTGGTAGGAAACCCTTGAATCTACCCTATTACCTTTTTAGAAGCCTAGGAAATATGGCTGACATATTACAAGTAAGGAAAGATCAAGGGGAACCTATCCTCTTCCATTTTTCATTGATAAAGTTGTTGGTATTAGAAGAGATTAGAAAGAGGAATTGGGATTGGGAATCTTTTGTATCATCATCACATATAACAACTGATTATTTTAGCAGCCCATAGAGCATGAGAGATACACCTTCATCTGCAGCAAAGACCACCACATTTTTCCTTGATATTTCTGTCAAAAAGAGGGCAAAGGAAACCACAATAAGTCAAAAAGATAAAAAAAAAGGGGAAAAGCTCCAATTTTCCCCAGACGTGGTCATAGTTCCTAGAAAACTATTTACTAGATCAACAACTAAAAGGATGCATGCCATGCACACATCAAAAGTACTTGATGAATATCTAAAGGCCTTCAAAAAAACATATCTACCTAATGACAAAGACAACCTTGTCATTGAGTTGCAAAATAGTTAAACAAAGCCCATTTTTTCATAGCACAATTGCAACATGAGAATAGGGAAATAAAGAAAAAATACTTGGAACAAGCCTCCAAGAAAGATATCTTAGTGACATGTGAAACATCTGTGCCTATAACTCCAACGAGCTCCAAAACAAAGGGTAAAGGGAAGGTAGTTAAGAAAATTCCATAAGTAAAATAAATACCTAAGCCTAGTGTTCCTTTGACTAGATCCTCAGTCAAAAAGTCGCAGTCTCAGGAAGAAACTCTGGCAAAGAGACAACCAACGAAATAGAAAAGAAGAGGACTACCTATGATGAAGGTCGACATACTTTCAAAAGACTAAATAAGCAATTGAGAGAAGCACAAGATATTATAATACAACCGAGGGAGGAGAATAGAAGAACAAAGATGCAATGTGTAGAACTCCTAGATGATTGTGAGCCTGCAATAGACAATGTTATATTCATGGTGAGAATAAATCTTCCACTACATAAATAATTGAAGAACATATATAAAAAAAGTATGACTTTGAGGAAAGAGAAGAGAACACTTAAACAAATCTTACAACATTCGGAGACAGACAAGAGGGGGAAGGGAAATATTGATTTGCTTGCTGAAGCAGCAGATATTTTGAGCCCTTGGAGATATTTTTTCTTTTTTACCAATGAGCAACAGGAAAAAACCCTAACCCTAATTATCAAAATGCCCTAAATATTTGAATAGTTCCTTCTTGTGCATAGTGAATTTTTTTATGGATCATTATACATGATCATTTTGCTTCCCTACCATGTGTTGGAGTCTTCATTTTGATCATGAGTTGTAAATGCAAAATTTACAGTTGCGCAACAAGCACATCGTGCAACTGTAACAACCCAATTTCAATCAGCAGAATGAAGTTTCCTTATCAATTTTTGAGTGGGAATATCAAAGTGATAATGAGATATACATTGTGAATGCATCAACATAAGGAGTTTATCAGTCAAAGGTAAAGTGGGCTCATTCATGGCAGTTTCACATATATCAAGGTTTTAAGTTTTGAGAGGCAAATGAGTTTTGAAAGAATGATGAAGGGGTTCTAGAGAACCCTATTATCATCATGAAGCTATTATCATCATCAATCATCCCAAGTTAGAAAAGATGAGAAAAGTGCAAAATGAACACCTGTTGTGCAACATCGTTGTGTTTCTGTTGTAGGTTGTTGTTGCACAACATCCTTACTGCGCAACTGTGACATAGAAGCCAGATTACATCCAGGTCAGCAAGAACACGTCAACAAAGTGCGCCAGCTTGTTTATATCGATTTTAAGGATCAAGAGCATCATATTAGAGATTCAAGGATATGTTTTTATCAAGTTGTTATGTGAAATTAATGAATCAAGTTTGACTCCATAGCAGTTTGTTCAGATTTTGTAGCCAAAATATATTGTAACTGTAGAATTACCTTAGGATGGTAATTGAATTCGAATTTTGGAAAGATAGGAAGACATTTTTGTATATATTTTATGAACTATGTGAGCTTAGGGTTGGCAAGTGTATAAGGAAAATATTGTTGGATACTTTTTGTAAATTTTATCTAATATTAATGAGATTTGTTGGATCAGAAGTCCCTGAAATTTGACTCCAGAGATACATGTGATTGTGTTGTTTTACGCAAGTGATCCTACAATTTTATTCTTTTAGTATAAATGCATCTATTTGGTATATATTCTTCTTTATGTTAATGTGAACTATATGTATCATAATTCATTTGTATCTGATGCTCTGTTGCATGTATTTTTAGTCGTCTTTCTATTGTAATCACCTTGGGATTCATCCTTGATAGATGCCCTAAGGAGTTATTTGTTTCCTTTGTAATATTCAATCTACAATAATATCTAATTTTCCTAAAGGAGTTATTTCTATCTTGCCTATGATCACTCACCTTTAAATTTACCAAGTGTCCATTAAACCTTCATGGATTTTTGACCTTTCAGTGACTCCATTGCCCAATGGACTTTCTGTCCACATTTTCACCAACTTTATAAATTCAGTCTTACCCTAGAGATATAGCCTGTGGATGAAATTCCAAATAAATCCTTCCAGTGATTGATTTGAAGAGAGAGAGCCCTCTCTGGGTTGGAAGGGCTGACTTCCAACCTCAAGTTGGTTTGTGGTTATCTTTGTGACTCTCTTTCATCAAAAAAAATAAATTTACAGAGTGATAACACTCCAAACACCAGATCCCCAAAAAATCCATTTAATGCCTCAAAATGGATCTGGAAGGTTCCACACCCCAATTTTCCAAACTAGGACCTGCCACTAGAATGACCTTGCAAGCTGATTCCTCCAATTTTTTCCATTATTAAAGCATCAGGAGGATTTTGGTCCCCAAAATATTTACTGAATGAGGTGATTTTACTTTTATGTCTGTATATTTTCCTCATTTTCCAGACAACATTGAATCCTGACAAGTTTCCTTTGATGATGAAAGCATATGTGCCTTCTTGTAGAATGGTCCCCTAAAAAAGAAATATTATTTCATTGGAAGATAATAAATTTCCCAATGGATTAACCCCTTTGGAAAGCTCATTTTCATCTAGTGATGTAAGTAATTGAAAGAAAATCATAGAGGAGGAGTCAAAAATAAAAACAAGTAAGACTATTCCTATGAACATTGAGACTCAAGAGGGACCAAATATTTAAAAAATTGGAGCTCAATGTTTGGAACAAGATAAACAAGATTTCATGGATCTCTTCCATGAATTTTATGATGTCTTTGCACGGTGTTGGTTATCTCTTTCTCTCTTTCTACTCTTATTTTGACCCAGGTTTAGATCTGATCAGGTTTCCAACAAAACCCTCTAAAAATACTAGCCCTCCTGGTAAACCAGAAGGAAAGATAGTGAACAGAGTCCATTGCGCAGTCTCACCCGAGATTTCTCTATGGGTGACTGCAAAGCTCAAGTGCTTGCAGTCTAGGAAAGAGTGGGGATCTGGGATTGTAATTAATCTTCTTCAGGACTTAAACTAATTATTCAATCTATTATTCTTAAGATACATTCATTTGTTAAACCCATGCATGCATTCTAATAGATATAGCTAACCAAGTATGTGTAAATAAAGCATTAACAGGAATTAAAGATGAACAACCATTAACAGAAATTAAATAGTCATTCAATCATCACACAGTACACAGGTTTTACTATGGTTCACCCCCTCCTGGGCTACTGTTACGAGGAAAATATCTCTATGGCTAGGGGTAAACCACAACAGATGAAAATGAATACAAAAATCAACTCTAATATCAGGTATGATATATAAACAAATATGCTAGCAAGACAAGATAAAAGGCCTACCTCGTCAAGACATTCGATGAAGTACATCATTGAGCACTTGACTCAAAGAAATACACCTGCAACTTGTCCTCAAAAACCAAGAAACACAAGCATATGGTGATAATATATAATATTATCACATTCAATAGCATAATCCATCAACATTCATAACAAATACATGCATGGAATAACAATTCAAATATTTTCAAGATATTAATTGGTCAAGAAATGAGTATTTCTATTAAAATGTAATCAACATAAGTGAATGAATTACAAACTTCTGTGTCAGAACGATTCATAATCGAGAAACTAAATCCCTTCTAGCTGGGCCTCTACCTTTTCAATCCTCCACCAAAGGCAAAGAGAGACAATGAGGTTCTCAAACAAGTAGGGAAGATCTTGGGGGATGAATAATGTGTTCAGACTTAAAAGGACAAAGGGATGCAAACTCAATATGAAGTGAATAATTTCTCCTGAGTAACTTTTCTCTCCAAGTTGAATTCTTCTCCTCTTTTCCATAGCTTAGATTTGTCCCATTTGTAGCCTTCAAGTGGAACTGAAGGGTCAAGTCAAAACGTTTCCAGTATATGGAAGGTTAGGGATCATGGATCTCGTGACGTGACATGGAAACCTGACACCATTTTTTTAATTTTGGGCACAAAACCCGATGTACGAGAGATGGAGTGGTGCAACCCATGTATATGCATGATGTATAATAGGTAGGGCGAGTATATGTGGAAAAATAATGTTTTTAGCTTTGGGATTTGCAAAAAGGGACTTCAAGTCTGCATAGGGAAATGGAAAAAGGCCTTATGTGCAAGTTTTCATAGGGTGAGGCAAATATTTCTATAACATATGCCCCCTAATGTGTGAGGTCAGAGGAGTATCTGCGATGGCTGAAATACATTCTAAGACCCAAAAGTGGAGTAATAGGGACCAAGCTAGAAGAACTAGTTTCTCATGAGAATATTACAATCTCTATTGAATTTGCACACATGGCTACCAATTTGAATTACACTGCAGATCCATGTGAAAATATACCAAACAACTTTCCATGTCCATGCATAGGCAATACAAAGGTGGTTACATGCCAAAGGTTGTCATAGTCACGAACAAGGCCCAGTAAAACCAATCTCAAAATCAATCTGAAGATATTTGTATACAATGGAGTACAATATGATCTCCCATGATCACTGAAGTCACATAGGTAATGGTACAATGAAAGGTAGCAACAACTCAAGAAAGATGAGACTATAAACCGATGTCTTCAATTCTTCTACACAATCCACCAAAGGTGAAAGTTTACATCATGTGAATAAAGGAGTTTAGGTCGAACACAATGAGACTTCGTTTGATTACCGGTCATTAAGGTATATCGTTAACAAATGCGAGACAAACTACCGATAATGAAAGTAGGTATCAAGGCACCGAGTACATTCTTAAAAGTGTGAATAGAGCTGTCGGGGTCGAACACTTGAAGAATCCATTGATCAAGAGACATTGATGTATTCCCAACTATCAATGGCAGGAGAACATGCCACAAATGACTACAAGCCTTTAGGTACTCATAGGACTCTAGGTCTTGTCTCCATAATAGATGAGATGAAGTCGATGGAATGAGACCCGTTGAAAGGAGAGAATTAAGGCATCTCTCATAATTCAACACGAGGTACAAAGAAGGAGCTTGATTATTTGGAGGAAATTAGACGAAGACCATGTTCATGAACCAATGACCCTATGCGTCTTTCACGTGTGCCATATGCAAGATGTACAAAAAAAAGACCCTTTGAATAACAGTCAATAAGGAAAAATGATGACAAAGGAGAGAAAACCACCAATAGGGATAATGGCATCCAAGACACTGCACAAATCCCAATGTGTGAATAGATGTATTGCCATCGAACAAAAGGGAAACCACCCAGTCAACAACCAATGATGAACTGTTAATTGTTGGGTTCAAGGTTACCTACCAATGAGGAAAGTAGAACCAAGGTGCGCAATAGGACTACGACTTCATGTGATTTTGAGACACACTAAGGGTATGGTCGACATGCAAAGTCAAGAGTTCTAAGGAATGGCTGACACAGGTTGATAAACATACTTTGAACAAGAGCATGAGACATATGGAAGACTCTGGAAGCATAGACTCAATGATGAAACTTTGAGATGCAGGAGGCATCAATCAAACTCTCCATAGGGACTGGAAGAGTAACCAGTTGGGGGAGTAAACCTTCTATAACAAGCTCAACTTCCTAAGGTCATGCTAAACCCAAAATTTTGATGACAAGTGGACTAAAAAATTTTGTGCTCTATTCAAAGGCGACACGACTATTTCCAATATAAGATAATATTCCCTTCTTGCCTGTCTTTTTTTGTTTTTTTTTTACAGTCAAATGAATGATATGAGACAGAGGAGGAAACATGTGTCGCATGTAAGAAAAACTAGTTACAACAGTGAAACATACCTATGCTCAATGCAAGGAGGTGCATGTGGGAGATGGATACTCGAGGGAATTTTTCCTCCTAGGTATAGGGTGTCAAGATTCAAAGGATATAAACAAGGCTCTGCTTGGTTGATGATGCAAACTACTGAGGTGAAAGTATTATGATGCAAAAGCGAGAACCGACAGTAGGCTCAATATTGAAATCAAGAGAATGAGATGCAATTACAACTTAACGCAAAAAAAATTCCTTTTTTCGTAATCTTAGTCTATTTGGTTTGAAAAAAGGATAAACTTGCACCAAATAGACGCCCTTTCGGATTCAATTTACGAGTGTGAAAGAGACAAGTTCACTCAAAAATCATTTCTCTTTTTGAAATGAGTAAGAAAAGAGCTTAAATCAGACTCGTTTGGGAGTGCTCTAGGTATAGGTTAGCATGTTTATGAGTAAGAAATGAGGTTCAACATAAAGTCATTTATTAGCTATAAGGGACTCCCAGTTCTACAAAAAAAAATCTCTGCATGGGCACCGAATGAAGCAGAGGATCTAACTAGGGTACCCATGTTTGGCAAGTCTCTACCATTCAATAACGACACTTCTAGTTGCATATAGAAGGTTATGTGTCGCTATGAAATGGGTTTGTACCTAAGGCATGTGAGTGGCATTCATAGGATGATGCAAGTGTGCATGATGGATTGGATACCTATCCTATATGTTGTGTAACAAAAATACATGTCCAAAGTTACGAATGAGCGACATGGCATTGAAAATCGCAAGAATCTCTGGATAAAACTACAAAAACCAACTCCGTCCACTGTCGTATTAGTTCATTAGGCCAAAATATTGGATGAAACTATGAAAAGTGGGTAAAAATTTGCTACAAATAGTAAAAAAAAACAATTTTACTATACCATTTATATTTTTTACCCAAATAGTGGATTTTGGACCAAATCGCCTTCGAACTTCAACTAGTGATTACGGGAGCTATGAGCGATGGAATCGACAATCGTCTGGACCAGATAACTCAAATTTCTTTCATCTTTCTTTTTAGTGGATTAAATTTTGTAATTAGGCCTCATTTTCTAGGTTATTTAGGGCGCAACTTCAAAACTTATGTGTACGTTGGCTATAGTTTATCGGGTCACGTATACACATGGTTATGCATGGATTTTTGAAAAACTGTCAGTGTATAAGCAACCCTATACACAATTGTGTACACTATAGCTCATGTAAATGTCTGTGGATAATGTTTTTTAAAGGTTTCTAACTCAAAAAAGGGTTTTACTTTTGCAGGATGGTGCTGGAGTGGAGAGAAAGAGAGCATGGGGAGGTGGATGTTGCAGTGGAGATATATCCAGGGGCTCAAATGGCCTTGAAAATATGTGGGCTATATAAGTTTTGGGATCCCATAGGGAGGAGGGCTCAAGTGAGACTTCTTTAGTTTCTTTTGGACTATTGGGATCCAGATAGTGAGAGCTTCAACCTTGATGGACAACCATTAAGGATTGAAGTTGAGGAAATCTATTTCTTGACAGGATTGTCACGTCTGGGTGAGGTGGTAAACCTCAAATCCCAGGGAGATGCGAGTGGCATAAAAATCGAGGAATACATAGCCACTCATTTCATTGCAGGGAACAAGAAGGTAGGGAGCCAACTCCCCATTAGAGTGATAAACAATCTAAGTCTCAAGATTATTGTCCTCATTTTGACATGGATCACAGGATCAACCTCTTTGCACCAGGCATCGAGGCCACTTATGTTCTACTCAGTGGATTTCTTGTGACCCATGGTGTATGAATGGTGCACCTAACTGCTGGCCAACATGAAGAACCAGATGAAAGAATGCAAACTGGGTAGTAAGAGGAACTTCAGGTTTGCTTCTATCCTTTATAGTTTTTTCTTTGAGCGGGTTCTAGGCTTGGGACCTAGAGTTGACATTATTTCGTGTGGACCTCGCGATCTAGCCATGGCATGATGGAATGAGGTGATGAGGCAACATGGGGGAGGTAAGGTGCCAACACCCTACAATGATGAATTCTTCTTTTTGTGGATATGGAAGGTGATAGCTATGGATGAATATCCTTACACAGGGATTGACTTTAGAGGAGATCCTAACACAATTTTTTAAATATTTCATTTTTTTTGTATTTTTGTATAGGAAAACAAAAATATTTTTGGATGATGTTAAGTACTAATTAAACATGTATGTGATGCAAACATAGGTCCACGACGTTCGGACAGACTTCCACGACATCATCGGAGGCACCGGGGAGACGAGGCAACGGGAGGGGATGCAGAGAGAGTGCTTCAAAACGTGCAGGGAAACATGTCTCGTTTGATGTAGAGGATTCCAATGGTTTAGGTGGAGGATCTACCATAGGCTATGTTGCGGCAGGTGGTAGGTGTGCCCCATGCTTGGGTATGACTCTTTCGGCGTCTCGCAAACATCGTAGTCTGCTATCATGACACTCATCTGGTGCCACAAGCGTAGATGTTATGACTATTGTATGATTGTCTGTATATGTATCTAAAAAAAAATTAGCACATGCATTGAATACACAATTAGAACTTCCAGGTATGTGATGATAAATAATAAAATCAAACCGTCGTTCCAAAATTCATACCCATAGGAATCGTCAGAGTAGAGTAGGGTCATGCACATGGTAACTGTCGTTCAACTGACATAATACTAGCTGGGATTCCAGGTGAACCTCTAAAGAGTGAATACCATGTGAAATGGCATCACACAAAAGTTCTATAACGACGCTATATTCGACCACATTATTCGTGGATGGCCCTAGGCATACGCCACCTGAAGACACCAACAGACCCTCGGGTAAGTAAACAACCCAAGCATTGGAAGCCAAGTTCTATGTATGATGACTGGCCCTGTCTGTGAATCCTAAGTAGGACGAAGACTCCATTGACATATGCCAACCAAGGGAAAACTCGATAAGCAAGCTGAAGATAAAACCAAAGGGAAAATATATATACACTAAATTACATTATTATACAAAGAGTTACGCCCAAGCTTGGGGCTCAAGAATAATATCTTTTCAAATAGAGCCCATTCCTAGGCTCAACCAACATGTTCCCTTCATAATCTTCTAATTCATAGGCTCCTTTTTCTAAGACACGTCGCACGATATAGGGACCATGTCACATGGGTTTGAACTTGCCTGCCCCCAATGGTTCTCTGGCTTGATCATATAGAATGTCCAAGTCACCCTCAAAGTACAACCAAGGACATACAAACTTATTGTATTAGACCATGGCACGTCTTTTATTTGCTTCAATAGTCATAGAGGCATCCCGACGCTACTCATATAGACTTTCTAGGTGTACGAGGCATTGTTCGAGATCGGAAGTGTTAGGTAGGATCACAATTTCCAATATAAGAGAAAGGATCTCACATTCAATAGGTAATATCAACTCCACACAGTGTACTAACTGGAAAGGAGAAAAACTAGTGGGCATCTTAACCGAGGTTCAATATGTCCAAAGTGCAGGATACAACATGATATGCCAGTCAGATTTTCTCTGGTTGACAGTTTTCTGCAAAATGGTCTTGAGAGACTTGTTCACAACCTCTACTTGTCCATTTTCCCAGGGGTAGTAAGGGGAAGAATGACCATGCTTAAACCCCAGTTTAGATGATATTTCTTTCATCATTTCATTATGAAAGTGACTTCCATGATCAGTGACAATCTCACTCGAGATTCTGAACCTGGATATAATTTGATTGAATACGAAGAAGGAAACATTCTTCCCATCAAATTTAACTATAGGCATGGCCTCGACCCACTTAGTAAAGTATTCTATGACCATGATATTGTATTGATACCCCCCAGCCGAAGTTGGGTTGCAATCCACAAAGTCCACCCTCCACTTGGTGAAGAGACCGATGATAATGACTGGATGGAGAAGGTATGGATGTGAGCGCATTTTCTGAGTGAGCACCTGGTAGGGGTGACACTTCTTAACCACATCAATATAATATTTAAATATAGATGGCCAAAAATAACTGGCTCGCAAAATTTTTCGGGTCATCGCAAGCCCAGATAGATGACCACTGTCGAGGAAAAGATATGAATTGATCTTACTCAAACATTTTCAGATTCTTCTTGGCTAAAGAAAAATAGACGGGAATCTCACCCTAAGTTTATAGCCAACAAAAATAACATCCTAACTCACAAGTATTAATTACCAATGCTTAGGCTAGTGTTTTATTAATAAAAAGCTTATTGGAAATTTACTTTTTATGTAATTTTATGAATATAACAGTCGCTGAAATTAATGTAAAGGAAAAAGTAAAGACACCAATACGATAATCAAGACAGATGAGACATAAAACAATCCTTTATTTCATTCCAATTCACTAAAGAGTCATTCTTTTACAAAATTTCATGCAGGAATTTAGGACCAAAGTCAAACTTAGACATCCCCGATGGAACATACAAAAGGACCTCCGAAAAAAAATAAAAAATTGAACTCTAAAATATGGATCACCTTGCCACAGATTGCTGCCCACTCAACTCTGCACAATAGCCTTTGTCAGTCATCAAAACTAATTCACAAACAGACAATTCTACACAGACTATCAAATATAGATCAACACCTCTGAAAGACAAGTGTCTGAATGATGTAATTCAACCCTGAATCTTATTGTCCACAATAAGACCCTGCTATCATAAAAAAAAATAGGATTGTGATAAATTAAGGAATGAATGAAAACTGAACTATCTCAACATAAACTCAAATAAAAAACCTTAGTATGCTTCTCCTTCTATCCTCCCTTTGTTCCTCCCTTTCCTTTTGCCTTTAAACAAATTAGAATTGGTTGAAGTAGTTCAACCAACTCATTAGTTAAGTTAATTAAAAGACTCAACCAACTTTTAGTTAAGGGGAAGAGTATTAATCATAATAAGGGTTTTTTAAATAAATAGTAACTAGTAGGTGGGACCCCTTGTGACTCCCTTTATCTCTTAACAATCATAATATAAATAGTTAATTAAACAAAACACCTCCTTCTGACTCCCATCATCACATGCACATTTTGACAATTTATCTCACTTATATTTGACATTGTTTTCAAAAATACATTACTCATATATCCAAAAATAAAACATACTATCCAAACTCCTGAAGTCAATTGTCATCAACAATAGATAAAATAAAATAAAAATTGAAAATCCATATTTCCCACTTTGAGATGCAATCTTTCCTTGATTGTTGTCGTCACCCTTTGATTTTCCTGAATTTGCCTTTGGCTGAGCTGAGCCTTTAGGCCTAATCTCACTGATCACCTGAGAACAATCGTCCCTCAAATGCATCTGGGAAGACATGGATTTGTTAGATCCATTGGAGGGTGAGGAAGGGGAAGCCGTGGCTTTTCCTTTGTCAGGGGCATGGTGGGCCTTAGTTTTGAATCTTTTGCTAATATGGGAGGAGTGCACTAGCGAGTGGTTAGGGGCATCTTGGACAATTTTATTTTTAGGAAGAGGAGCAGGCAAAGACAAATTGTGCCAGCCATGATGTTGGGAGACTGTCGAGTGGAAAATCTCTTATCATCTGTCATTTTTGGGAACCTCGGGTTGAAATGAGACATGAGGGGGTACAGGAATACCGAGGGCTTGTGGAACTTGGAAGGGAGGCCTTTTAGGCCTAGGTTGGACCACTCCTTGCCTAATCCAATTGAAAAATCTGGCCTGAAAGAACTGGCCTAAATCTTGTGAGTCAACGTCAAAATGTATGGAGAACCTTGGCCTTCTTGGGCCTTTGTTCCAATTACCTCTCCCTCTGTTGCCTCTGCCATGGATACCTCAGCTGAAAAAACTCATTCCTACATGCATGATTGATTAACAAATAATATTTTAAAAAACCATACATGACAACTCTTTTAAAATATGAAATAGATTTTGGCTCAACAACGTATCAGACTCATGCAATCCAATCCATACAAATTGTTAAATTGTTTGTCAATGAGCAGGGGGTGAACCAAGGATTATGGGATATGCGAGGGGATTGTATTGAGAGAAACATGATATAATGAGGGGGGAAAAGAACATTGTTATTGCTCAAAGACAACAACAATCAACTGTAATGCAAACCAAAGAAAACATTCACTGTAATCCAACCAAGACAATGCAACTTCCAATTGCTTCAATACATAATTCTCCTTCACTGTAATCAATTTTAGATCAGGGAGTGAAAAATGAATGTGGGAAGGAGATGGGGTTGTAATTAGCGAAAAGCGAAATAATGGTAGGGAAAGAGAGAGATTATTGTTCATAAAATTAATTAAGTGATCCATAAACCATTCTATAAAAGGAAACACCTCAACCAAATGACTAGTGAGACCCAAAAAAATTACTGTGTAAAGTTCAAACAATTCTGTGCATCCACTTGCTCACTGTGATCAAATATTTAACACAGTGCCATCAAACAAGACAGTTTGTGTTCCACAACCACTTGTAGAGGATATCTAATTTTCTCATCTATCAATTTAACATTTAAGCAATTTCCAAACAATTACACAATCAAATACTTCCACTCTGTTGATCAACCACTGCCAACTATTTCAATCATCAAATGCAGACATAAAAATCGTGCTCGATTCTGTCTTTCATCTCATTTAATAATTAAATTGCAATGAGGTTATACTGTCACAACTCTCGTTTCTATCACTGTTAAATGCATGATATTCACTTAACATGCATAGTGGACAGTCAACACAATGATCCATATTTATCTTTCAAAGATCTCGGCATGCTATTTAAACACGCAGATAACAATCACCACTTTAATTCACGGTATGTTGTGAAATATACAACCATTCGACAAAACACAATTGCATTTCTGTGATTGTACAGGTCCAATTTTTCTTTGACTCTAAACATTCAAAATGTTGGGCTATCCATCTAACACAATGAGGCGACAACGACATGTCCGACCTCATAATACAAATAATTGAAATGCAACAAAGCCATGTTTAAAAACTCTGTGACTATCTCTAAGTGTGCAACCCAAAAAATATCCATAGCATACTCAGTGGGAAGCCATACCATAAACACCACGATGAAACATTCCCATTTGAAAATTTTAAACACATAGTCACAGTATCATTAACTCAACCTACCATGCCGAGTTATCAATCCACTACAAAGAGGTAGCGACATAATTGCTCCAATTAATCAAAATGCAACCAAACCATATTCTGTAAAAACTTGTGCCCATTATTGATGATGCAATCAAATAATTGTACATACATAGTGTATGGAAATTCCATAAGCACCCCGATTTCAATAATCATTTGGCCATTAAAAACACACAGTTACAATAATCATTGATTCATGCTTATATGAACACCACTCATACCAATGCATCAAGTGTGAAGCATCATTGTGCATTGATCAATTAAGAACAATGTTGGATTATCAATTTAATAAACACAAGCACAACGACTATGTATTTGATTTAACAACTCATTCCAATTAACCATGTTGAGCTTATCCACCCAATAATAACAATTGCAGTGACTAGATGCCAAAACCAACACCGCTGTCATATACTCAACTTTGGTCGAGATGGTAATCAACTCTGTCGATAATACATACCAATCTATAACAACCAATAGCAAACCCGATAGGCCACAACGGTCTTCTCTATCAACCCTCAGACTCGAGGAGTTAAGGGTTTGACCTATGGCCAACACAGGGAGACTAAAGTCGACTCTTCTCAATGGTGAAAACCTCTGAGACCAATGATGCATACACAGAGAAAAACACAATTTATTTCATGGACAGGGTGACAAATCCTGTGAGAAGAGAGGCTATGAATAGAGGAGCTGTTGTTCCAGAGTCTATACCTAAGGCTTAGAAGTACAGTGTCTAGGCATCTGAAAGTGGGTAAAGGGTAGGGAAGAGAGAAACGTCAACCTTCGACAAGGGAAACTAGGGAAGATTTCTACCTTGGCATTGTCTAGCTTCCAACTGTTCCTGGATGGTTATATCCTGTTCAATCGCTGCCCATGAACGTTCGAGTTCAACCCGGGTAGTGGCTATTTTAAGAATGGTATCGAAAAGGTTTAAGGCAATGTGCGTTTGGTTTGATAATCCAGGTTCGATGTTGGGCTGTGTTGGCACCGGGACAGTCATGGAGGAACAGTAAAACAAGGAAACCTTAAAGGGAGAATTTAAGTGTTGTCTCAATCCGGTCGTGTAAAAGAGAGTTTACGGTTTCAGAAATAAAATACGGGTGCAAATCAAAGGCTCTTTCCCGTAACTGAGTTATATCTCAATAAAATGTATGAGGTGGGAAAAAAACATTTAGCTATCTATAGAGTAAGGCTCCTATCAAGGGAGAATCTCACGTATAAATAGAGGAAAAAAAATGTAAGGAAACAACCCGATGAAGCATAATATATATATAGAATTCTAAAAGTGTTGACTGGTCTTACACCCACTGATAGCTGGTACAGAGGAAAACAGTAAACAATTATACAAAACCAAAATTCATTCGCTATAGTAGAGGTTGTACTAAATTATAGCGAAGCATTCATCAGATAAGAATATGAAATGAAACGAAATATGAGATACAAGAAAAAAAACTCATAACACAGTCGTGATGGAATTGAGAATCTTCAAATTTGGTTTGTATTAACTCTCAAAGTGTAAAAACTCTATTACAATCGACACAAAAAGGTCCAGCCCTTTTTCTTTCTTTCTATGGTATATTTATACAGTTTTACAATAAGATAGAATCTCAATCGTTATAAAATTTTTGATTATGACAGGGAGGAGAGAAATCACTCCATTTCTTCTTCTCTATCTTCACTTGGTGCTAGAAGTTTGCCCTCGCATGTGCTTGGTACAGATGACACATATTTCAAACAACTGAGATATCAACCTCGATAGTTCTACTTGACAGTTGGCTTCAAAATAGTAACAGTCTCGGGCTAATTGCGACAACCTGTCTTCCATCTGTCTGTCTATGATGTCGATAACGCATAATTGCTTGCTTGGTTTAATCATATATTTGTCTATTTGGACTATGTCCGCCATAGTCACTTGGGAGATCTCAGCCGAATCTCTTTCCTCTTTTTCCTTTAGATCAAGCGATATTTTTGCCATATTCATTTGAATCAACGCCTCGGCATTACCCCCGCTATCAATGCCTAGCAGATTTCCATCTACAGAACTAAAGGCCTCTTCTAAGGAATTCGTTACCTTTTTGTCTTGCAACTTGCCTTCTGCGATGCTTTGCTCCCATTCTTTTAATAAAATGTTTCCTTTGGTCTGCTCCGAAATGGTGAACCTGGGAGTACTTCCTGAATCCCTGTTGTTTGTGGCTATCACAGCCTCTTGGAAGGCAATCCGTGCTGCTCCAACTTCCCTTTCTCTAGAAGATAAGTTCTTTGAAACTTGTATGACTAGAAAATAGTTGTCCCAGATCGCTTCTACCTTGGTGAGTAAATTTCGTTGGGCCGCAGAGACTCTGCTCCGAATCTCCATCGCCCGGGATTGGAACATACTGATATTTATCACTTTGCTTTCGACGATCTCCACCCTAGCCTGTAGCTATTCGATCAAATCCCTTTGCTGGCTCGCTTGCATCTGACCATCCTGGACCACTAGCTATGCTTGCTCGAGCTTACTTTTGAGTAGCTCTATCTCATTTTTATCAGCCAACCTGGCCTGCTCTATTCCTACGCTCGCTTGGTCTTTGGCAGTCTCTGTTGCTGTGGCTAGTCTAGCTTCAAGGGTCTTGATGAGGTAATTTTTTCGTTTAAGCTGGTTTTTCAAAATCCCGACTAAAAATTGATTCGTCGAGGCATATGCTCCTAATGTCCCTGCTATTTCAGTCGCGAATTGTTCATTCTTCTTGTCCTTCCCATCAGTTATGACTTTGTATTTCTTGGCTATTGACTCTCCTTCCTGATAGAAATCCCTCTTTACCACTGCCTTTCTCTTCTTATCGAAGAAGAACTCATTCGGAGGGAGCTCTTCTACCCTTATAGGCCTCAACTCTTCATTGAAGATCCACCCTGCGTCAATATTTCCCTGAGTTGATTGCAAAGGAGTAACTGATGTGATAGGTTCTCCGATCTGCTTCGTTGATTTTCCCAGAGTAATAACCAGACTCTTCTTCTTCGTTGGGTTGGGAGTCATAATCTCTTCTTTCGAATTCTTAGTTTTCTCTTCCTCATCCTGGTGTTTTTCCCGATCGGGAGTCGCATCCTTAGAGCCTTCGACATCTTTTTGTTTCACCTCCGCCGTACTTGCACTCTCACTCCGCAACACCGCGAGAAGACAACTGCGTCAATGTTCTTGGGACTTCAGAACATCGGCTCTCTCCTCGAGTGCCAAGGTTTGTATCCGAGCTAGAATATCGGCATAGGACCTTACGCCTTGGAAAATGTCATCTGAGGGTGAATTCTTGTGCTCAAATCTCTTGAGCCCGCAACTGGCCAAATGATTGCTCACAACCCTTTGAAGATCGTGCTTCTTGTATTCAACGAGGACCAAATTTCGGTCTTCCAGGGCTGCTTCCTCAGCTTTGGCATGCCCAAAATATAATAAAGAATATGAATTTAAATGGACAGGAAAAGGTGGCCATACCTTCTTTGAGTATCCCTTAATCTCCTTTCTTATACCACCAATTACTGTTTGTCTAGCAACCTCACGACAAGCCAACTTGTCGGGAATGAACAATGGCAATGCATGAGGGGGAACAGAAGCCCTGAAAACTCTGAGATATGAAAATTCGGCTTCTACATACCAGTCGGGTATACTGCTAAGATTTGTCACTATATTGTCCGGGATCCTAGGTGGTGGGTGACAGAAAATAGTGACATGCAGGGGCATCATCACCCAGTTGAAGATTTCATATACAAAATTTGCCGATTTGTTTTCCCACAATTTCGCATGATAAACGTGGATAGGCTCATCTTCTGCTGGGGTCCAACTCTAGCTCATTAAGGGAAATGGTGTTAAAAAAAACACAACGTCCATAATGTATGCAGACATGAAAAATGAAGATGCCTTTCTGCTCTCTTTCTGTGCCCGATACTCTGTGACCCGACTGGTCAAGCTATCATACAACATTTTTGCCTAGTCGAAGGAACTGCCTTCGATGACCCGAAACATTAGAGGCACCCATGGAAGAAAAAAATGTGAGGTGTCCTCTCTTCTGTATAACCTGCATGTCATCATAGCTACATACTTGTACTGTGGTTCTAAGGAAGCTATTGAATATATGACGTGGCTGTCAGCCCTGAACTTCACAGCGTGCGAAACCCAATATTTTATTAAGATGGACATGGTTTTATCATACTGTACACATTCCTTCTGTTTGAACTCGTCCAAGAATTCAGCGCCATATGTATAGTCGGACATTGTGGGCAGCTTATACATGGCTTGCAGATGTTCAGGCCTGAAAGTCCCGATGGTGACATTCTGCTCATTCATGATGGTTCTGGTTGGTATGTCCACATTGTCTAATGCCCATCGGACCATGTCATAATATGGAAGCAATCGTGGCCTGGCTGCTACTTTATGCATTCCGGATTGAATGGCGATATTATACTTGGTGGTTATGTCATCTTTTTCACTGTCGTTGGAGTCATTGGAATAATCCACCAATTCGGCCTGCAGAACATCAGAAAGAAACAACCAATTCAGGACCGAGTCGATACTTTGAGGCGAAGTATCAACGACATTGTCCAAACCTTGTCCCGAAACTTCTACATTGGCCTTGGATGCTTTTCGCGGGGCCATGCCTGGAGATTCTGCTTTAGCTCTTCTGCGATAAAAATACATATACATACCGAAGTTAACTCACTGAGAAAATGTGCTCTACGTAATATGAAAATGAATTTTTTATAATGAACCACAACTCTTATATATATTTGAAAACTTGGTACCTTTCAGAACAGGTTTGTCAAATCATGTTTTAGAAATAATTTTTTCCATAAAATACGATTTTTATTCGTCGATTTGCCCTATTTCCTAATTAATGCCATAAATTTTGGCAGTTTGAAATGTCAGTTGGCGCATGGAAGGAATAAGGCTACCTCGTAAAATGTGCAAGCATCAAAACATGGGATACATTGATTTAGCTTAATTAATCCGGTTTTACCAATGTTAATTTATTTTTCGGTACTCGTTGTATCAAATTTTTTCTTTAACTCTTTGAACCTCTAACCCTCGAATTTGCGATGATCGATTTTGTTTAACAAAACCACAATTGTGATTAGGCGCTTAATTGACTTTGTAATTACTTATATTCGCCATATCGCGACTCAGAGCTTCGAAGGTAAGTTTCTGGGAAGTTTGCATGCCGAGCTGCGAAACCGTGAGATCGTGATAATACGAATTAATTAAAAGGGAAGATAAACTTGGATTAGGTGATTAATTTATTATGTTCATATCCTTATCCTGATCTCACGAGTCGGGGCTTAGACAGTGTAACTTTAAAAAAAGAAAATTCCGAGTGGCGAAATGCCGACAAAAGGTTACCATGGTTTAGATTTTACTTTTAAACTTGACATGGGTTACTAAAATAAGGACTTTGTGGTCTCGGCTATCGGGGCTACGACCATAAATTTTTGGATTTGGTGAACGCCGAGGTGCGAAAATCCGATGACGTTTAATCACGATTTAGGAAAAATTTACTCCCGTTACTGCCCTGGGTGAAATTTTAAAGCGATTTCGTTGTTTCGTTACTTGGGACTTATGAGCTACATGATCTATAGCATCCAACACGCGAAATCCCGAGGTATAAAAAAAGGGGGAAAATATTTTTTCCGAAAAGTAGAACTCACCTCGAGAGTACGATAGTCATCATTGTTTGTGTGATACGACTTCAGAGATTTTGAAACTACAGACGGAGGATACGAAAACCATCTTTTTGATTTGGAGCATTAAGACATGAAATTTGAGATGGGTTAGAAAAAACAAAGGAGGCTCCAACATAGGCTCCAACTAGGGATCCCATTTTCTTGTAAAGCAAGAAGAAAAATAGACCACTTGCCAATATTGGGTAAATTGAGTCAATAGATTCAATCAGGCAAAAAGATTCTTGAGAACAGGGTATCGAAGGGGAAAGAGACTTCGTTTTTTTACCTTGAAAAGATTTTCAAACTTAGATATTATTTTTAAATTTGGCTGTATTCCCTTTCACGACTTTCCCTTTCCCATTACTAAATTCAGGTCTACCTTAAGACAATCAAAATGGTCCTAGGAGACCCAACAAATCTTCTTGCAACTATCAACTTGCATCCAAAAGAAGAAGTTTATATGTCTTTAAATCGGGAAGCCCCACCTGAACTTGGGATGTGGATCAGGTTTTTAAAAAGAATTGGTTACCAGAGTAGAGTGATATTCATGTATAAAAGCCTTGCAGATATCTCAGATATTGCTTCACTACCAGCGAGCCTGTTCAGTACCCCGGTGAAGTTATCTGGCCCCTTTTACTGAATTTCCTTTCACCACTTCGGAATATATTTATGCATTTAAATGATGAGATGAGGGAAATCATTTCTGAATTTCCTTTCATCGTCTCTTGGACTAGGTGGGGGCAATCATTTCTGAATTTCCTTTCACCACCTGTCTTATAATTTTCTTTTTAGAGCGCAAAGATGGGGGCAATCAGTTTGTATCAGGGCTGATATCTGTGT
>SNQJ01S0039841.1:36054-52437 GCA_010110895.2 Picea sitchensis
TCGTCTCTTGGACTAGGTGGGGGCAATCATTTCTGAATTTCCTTTCACCACCTGTCTTATAATTTTCTTTTTAGAGCGCAAAGATGGGGGCAATCAGTTTGTATCAGGGCTGATATCTGTGTAATATTTTGCATTATAGGTCTGTCAACTTACTTTTATTACTCAGAACCAACCTTCCCTTGACCTTCACAACACCTTCGTTCTCAAGGAATAAGGGAAAAATAACTTTCTTAGGGCACTCTATTTGAGAAAGCCTCAATCCTCCGATGTTGTTGAAAAACCTAGGAAAGTTAGGATCACTTTAGGCATCTCTTCATTTATCAGGGGATCGAGGAGTTGTGAAGACCCGCCTTCTTTCCACAATCTGCTTTGAAGCTCACAAGGTTGAAACGAAAACTCTTATCCATTCTTATGCGAAACACAAAGATGCTGACTTTTCAAAAGGTAAACCCGAAGATAAAAGAGGGGTGACATGTAGTGACTTTCAGACTGAGAATACAAAGGTCAAAAAAATTCAAAACTTACTCTTGTAGATCCTTTCTTTGGGGGTACTTTATTTCGGCTGACTGTTTTTAGTTTGGGTGAATCATTTAATTTGTCTTATCTTTTGATTAAACAAGGAAACAACTCTGTCATTTATCAGTTCGGCCGATATTGCAGTTTGAATGGGGTTACCTCGATTTTCTTTAATAGTCCTTTAGAACATGTCCTTTAGGAAATATCATCTATACTTTTTCTTTTCAATTTCTTTGCACAATATCAAATTTCTTGGGTATCACTTGTTTAAGCCAATTTATTTCTGACACCCTCTTTTGGTTTACTTCTCCTTCTTATTTTGTGTGCAGCTGGGACCCTGTAAGAGGAAAATATGAAGGTTATCGGGGCTATCTGAAAAGTGTCGAAAGTTCACGAAAGAAAAAGAAAATAAAAAAGCGATGCGTAAATGAAAAATATGTACATGTATACAAAGTATATATATAGAAATACAATTTTTTTTTTTGCGACTGTTATGTCATATAATGCTTCAGATAACGCCCATTGATAGGGGCATTGAGGATTTCATCGTCTACATTTTCCAGTAGGAAAGAATTTTTCACTTCTAGAGCCGAGACCCTGAATGGCCCATACCAGAGGTGGTCAAATTTACCATGTTTTTCTACTTCTTCCTTTCTTGCATCCCACCTTAACACTAAATCACCTGGGAGGAAATATCCATCCTTTACTTTGCGGTCGAATAATGCCTTCATATCATCTTGGTATTTCTGCAGCTTCTCATTTACTTCAACTCTATGCTGTTGAACCTCAATCAACTGATTTATTCTCCTGGTGACATGATTGGGTTCTTCATTTTGATCTTTCCATAACTTCATCACTGGGAGCGCTAATTTTATAGGTAACACGACATCGGTCCCATATACCATCTGAAAAGGCGAAATGCCGATTGACCTTTTTGTGCTTATGCGGTTCACCCACAATGCGTATTTTAAGTGCACATGCCAAGACCTTTTATTTTCATCCANAATACTTTCTTGATTATATTTACCAGGCTCTTGTTAGATGACTCGGCCAATCCATTTCCCTGGGGATAATATGCTATGGAATGGCCAAGAACGATGTTATACTTCTGACAGAAGTTGATCATAGCCATAGATTTAAAGGCTTGGGCATTGTCTGTAACTATCTTTCGGGGGCAACCAAACCTAGACAAAATGTTGTATTCTAAGAAATTGATTACCACCGAGTCTGTTGCCCTTTTGGTTGGAATGGATTCCACCCGTTTAGTAAAATAATCCGTTGCGGTTAATATCCACTTGTGTTGAGCACTAGAATGGGGGTTAATCTCACCTATGAAATCTAGACCCCATTGCTGAAATGGGGCTTCTGCTTTGACTGGAACTAAAGGCAGTGCCGGGAGCTTCTGTTTACCTACAAATACTTGACAAGGGTTGCAGGCTCGGACTTTGGCATTGACGTCCGAGAAATTTTTTGGCCAGCAGTACCTAGCCCTCAAAATTTTATAAGATGTAGCTCTCCAAGCGTGATGCCCCCCATAGATTCCCTTATGAAATTCATCTATAACCCGCTGAGTTTCCGATTCGACTAAACAGACTAGCAGGAAACCGAGTGGATCTTTCCAATATAGCTGACTTTCGGCGATACAATATTTAACTGCATGGAGTTTTAAAGCCCTGGATTTAGATGGTGATAGCTCATTTGGGCATTTTAGAGTTAGCAGGTATGACACTATGTCTCTGTACCAGCCTGATGATATGAACTTCTCTTAGATCTTGTTTGGACCTGTTTCCTCATTCATGTCTTCGTCGCCTTCTTGCAGGCAATTTATATCTAGGGCTTTGAAATTTGACTCAACTAAGAGTTTGGCCAGGCCTTGCCCTTTTATCAATTTGGTTGGTTTGACTTCCAGATCAAATTCTTGGATTTTGGCGAGCCATCGCCCTCTTTTTCCATCGCTGTCTGGTTGTACCAATATATCTTTCACAGAACTGGTAGGCACGTATGCAATTATCTTTGAGTGTAGTACATACGTTCTGAATGCCTTTAATGCTTTTACCATGGCGTAAGCCTATTTTTCTATTATATCATACTTCAGTTATACATCTCTAAGGCTCTTTCTGAAAAAGGCGATCGGTTGTTTGAATCCTTCTTCATTCTTTTGTAGGAGCACCGCAGCGATAGTGTGTTCGGAGGCAAATGAGAAAATAAGAAAATCTTTCAGATAGTCTGGGCTTGCTAACATAGGTGCCTCGCTTATGACTCTCTTAATATGTGTGAATGATGCTTTGGCCTCGGTTGTCCATTTTACTTCACTGTCCTTTTTCAACATACCTGTGATCAATTTTACAATTTTAGCAAAATTCGGGATAAATCTTCGTAAAAAAATTATTTTACCTAAGAAAGATTGAATTTCTTTTACATTTCTGGGAATATTTATAGTATCTATTGCTTCAATCCTCTTAGGATCAATCTTGATTCCATCCCTAGATACGATATGAACCAAAATCTTACCTTCTCTCATGGCGAAATGTGATTTCTTTGGGTTTAAAGATAGACCAAACCTGCGGCATTTTTCGAAAGTCTGTTTAAGATGTATCAAGTGTTCTTCGTCAGTTTAGAGAAAACCGTCAAATCATCAAGATAAATGAGTACGATATTATCCATTTCACTGACGAAAGCGATGTCCATAGCGCGCTGGAACGTGGCCCTTTCATTCATCAAACCAAACGACATTTTATCATACATGAACGTACCCCATGGTGTGGTGAAAGCGGTTTTTTCTCTATCTTGTACATTCATGGTGATTTGATTATAACCAGAGAACCCGTCAATCATAGACATTAGGTTAGCTCCAACTACCTTTTCTAACACATGGTTGATTTTGGGCAGCGAATAGTTGTCCTTGAGAGACAACTTATTAATATTCCCGAAATCCACACACAGTCCGATTTCCCCGCTCTTTTTCCTGACCGGGACCAGGTTTTCTACCCAGTCTGAATATCTCAGAGGTACTATTATTTTCGCGTCTAAAAGTTTCTTAACTTCTTTTTCGATCACGGGTAACAAAATGGGGTTGATCTGTCTAAAATTTTTCCTAAAAGGTTTGACCCCAGTTTTTAGAGGTATCTTGTGATCAATTACAGAAGTGTCGTATGTCTTTAACTCATCATAAGACCAGGCGAAAACATCCTTATACTATCTGAGTAGGTCTTTATACTTAATTTTTACTTCAGGAGGGAGGAACTGGAATATTTTTACCATCCTGGATTCTTATTTGGTTCCTATATCGTAGTCCTCCACTTCTTCTGGTTGGGGTTGTAAGGTGGATTTCACAGGTATGTTGTTTTGATAAAAAAGTCTTTCTAAAGGAATCAATCCTTTTAGAATCTGGTTGTTTTTAAGGACTAGCATACGATGATCTGTGATTTTTTCTTGGAAAGCTTCAGGATCCTCCCCTTCTTGCATGATCCATATCAGGTCGTTTTGATTTTCTTGGTCTGCGTGAGTTTCGGAGAATTCACCCACTGCTTCAAGAAATTTCTTGATTTGTTCGTCATCCTCAAAGACTTGCCAATGCTGGATATTGTCTGGTATAGATGGTCTATGTCTGATTTCTATGTGATACTTCAATTTGAAAGTTGTGGGAGGAGAGAAGGTTGAATCTTCTTTAGCCAATGCATCATCATGTAAATTCTCTACGCACGGGATAAAGTGGACATTTACGGACGAGAAAAAGTTTTCCATGAGATCCCAGGCACAATTCTTGTATGATATTAATCTGGGATGCTTGGCTTGGTACTATCGGTTTATTTGTTTGACTATTAACTCTGCATCTCCGTATACCTCTAAGTTATTTATATTTAGCTTCTTGGCAGCCTCTAATCCTAAGACCAACACTTCATATTCACATACGTTATTAGTGTAATCTATATCCCACTGCAGTCTATAGGAAAAATGAACCACAAACTTTCCTTCGGGAGCCACTAAAAGAACTCCTGCACCAGCCCCTTCACAAGATGAGGCATCATCAAAATACATTTTCCAGACACTGGTGCTACACAAATCCTCTGACATATAACTTGAATCTTCCTACTCTATATCTTTTTCCTCCGGAAAACCATCTAAACCATCATCAAAAGATAAGATACAATTTCCTAAATCTTGATCCGCAATATAAATAGGGAAATTGTTCGGGTTTTGAGGGTCGCTTACCATATAGGCTAATCTCGTTTCTTTGTACAACCAAGTAAACTTACCACCAAACACAGGAATTGTGGAAAACGTCATATCCAATTGAAGAGAACCCCCCAACTTGGCTCCCCATGACCTAGACAACAGTAAGCCATACTTAGGGGGAATATCTGCGATAACCACATCCATCAGAATACTCTTAACCGAGACCTGTGCCAGGGTAACTACTAAGTCCTTTATCATTCCCATACACTTAACCCTTCTTGAGTCAAAAGAGTAAATGTCTCCATAAGGTCTGGTGATCTGGAGATCCAATTTGTCCATAATAATCTTAGGCATTACATTATGGGAGGCTCCGGAATATAACATGCAATTATGTAGCAATTGATCATATACATTTAAAGTGATATAAAAGGGAGAAATAGTATCTTTGGCCCCTTCAAAATGCGGGCCAAAAGTGATGTTAGGTTTGTCATCTTCTAGGTTTAAGACGTCAGACTAGCTTTCTAGCTCTGAGACACCCATCACTTTGGTAATCTGCTTCCGATAAACGAGGTTTTTTGCTAATTCTACCAGAGGGATTGGTATCTTAATTTTATTTATCTCGTTTTCAAAACTGAAAGTTTCGCTCACCTTTTCTGTTTCTTTGGTTGAGACTTTCGAATCCTTCCTTTCCGATTTATTCATCTGGACCACTTTATTACTCATGGTCCTAGTTGAAGACATAATTTTATTATCCGTTTCGGTTTTTTATGCTTGGGTCTCAACTTTTTCCACTTCGGACTCTTGTGTGCTTACTACTTTCATTTTGTTGTTGGGTAATAAGTTCTCTTCTGGAGTAGGCTCATAAGTTTGACCTCTTTGGAGGATTTTCTTGGGTTGAGCAATTGAGATGGGCTTACTCTTAGATCTTAAGTTGTACTTAGGTTGAATCTCAGCCATTATCATCTCAGTTTCTTGTTGAGATTCACAAGGGTCAATATGATCACTTTCTTCACCCTTATTAGATGGTTGTTGAGTGCTTAGACATTTCTCATAATCTTCTTTAGTTAGATATGGTTGTGTTCAGTCATCATCGAAGTTTGTGACATCATTATCGGAATCTCCGAAATCTTGGAGATCATTCACTCCTATAAAATTTTCGCTCTTTAAGGGAGCTTGTAATTTTTGATCTTCGTTTTTTATTTGTCTTTGCTGGTTCAGGGGGTTGGGGTTCCTCTTGAAATCCTTTTTGGGGAAAGAATCAACTTTGGCCAGTTCGAGCTCCATTCTTGATATTTTATTAGACAATTCTTTAATTACTCTAGCCATATCTTCTACCCTGTCATCTGTGGATCTATTAGACCCTGACGAACCAGCTTGTTCTCTAAAGCGTTTAGTTTCTTGGTTTCCCATTTCTACTTTAGATTTAAGATTACCTGAAGCCATCATATTAGACTCGATTTCTACCACATCGTCCTGCATTTTGTTTAGGGTGTCTCCCCTTCTTTCTTGCAAAAGGAGTGAAAAATCCGGTTCGAAAGCCCCGACAAAAGTTACTTTGGCCGCGGGTTGGGACGGTTTAACCTCGGCTGGGATTTTGTTATACAGTTTGTTGAATCTTTGAATAAATTCCATGACTGTTTCTGAAATATTTTTTCTTAAAGACCCAAATTCGGTTAAATAATATAGATGGTCTTTTCTCTTGCCCCATTGTCTGAGGAAAGCATCTTCCAAAGCGTGATAAGACAAGATAGATGCTGCAGGTAGGCTCTGAAACCAAGTTTGGACCTGGCCTTTGAAGGTTTGGACAAGAAGTCTCGAATATACATCCTCATGTTCGATACCTAGGATATCTACGAATTGATCAAAGAAATTAATGTGTTCGGCCGTGGTCAGATCCCCTTCCCCAGTGAATTTTGGCAAATTTTTTATATAGTTTTCGGGAAGGTCATGCAGAGGAACGGGCAATACTAAGGGAGTGCATCTTGCTACAAATTTCACAAACACTCTGGGAGGGCGGGCAGGCCCTTGGCCTCCAGCTCCTCCTACAGGTGCTCCTCCCCCTCCTCCTATAAACCCTCCACCTCCTCCTCCGACGGCTGCCATCGTTATTAGTGGAAAGTCGTAAAGGGGGTTTCGGAAAATTAAAAGTGAATCTTTATTTTCTTCGTGAAGAGGAAAATCTGGTGATGAATGATAAGGAATGCGAGGACTTAGTTCCTCAGATTTTCAAGAGATGAAATTAGGAGAACCGATGGGTGTGGAAACTGAATGTGTAACACACTCTTCAGAAATAGGTGGGGTCGGGAAATTTAACCGAAGGAAAGATGGTATGTCAACTGTCTACGAACCTTCAAGAGGGTCCTTTCCTTTGTGTACTAAGGGGATTGTCGGATGAATCTCAATCCTATCCTCAGAGTAGTTTGATGTCAAATATTTAGTGTCAGAGAGAGGACTGAGTGAAGTTGAGGGTTTAGAAGAACTCTGAGTCTTCAATTGTGGGGTTTTAAGTTTGTAAACTGCAGCGGTTGGCTTAACAGAGCCTCTCGCCTTTAGAATCTTCTCAGGATCGTTAACGGGTGTAATCTTCTTACCATCCAGGTTTTTTCTAGTATTCCTTTGACTGGATGCCAGTTTATTATTCGTGGAGTCACCAAGTGAAAGATTAGAAAGCCTTAAAAAAGGTGTGTACTCTTTGTTCATTATCAAAGGGTAACACTTTCAATGAACAAATGTCGTTTTCCCAGGGAAAAAGATTTCGTAACTTTGCTCCTCGGCAACGATGCCAAAAAGATGTTGTTCCAGAGTTTGTACCTAAGGCTTAGAAGTACAGTGTCTAGGCATCCGAAAGTGGGTAAAGGGTAGGGAAGAGAGAAACATCAACCTCTGGCAAGGGAAACTAGGGAATATTTCTACGTTGGCGTTGTCTAGATTCCAATTGTTCCTGGATGGTTATATCTTGTTCAATCACTGCCCATGAATGTTCGAGTTCAACTTGGGTAGTGGTTGTTTAAAGAATGGTATCGAAAAGGTTTAAGGCAATGTGCGTTTGGTTTGATAATCCAGGTTCGATGTTGGGCTGTGTTGGCACTGGGACAGTCATGGAGGAACAATAAAACAAGGAAATCTCAAAGGGAGAATTTAAGTGCTGTCTCAATCCGGTCGTGTAAAAGAGAGTTTACGGTTTCATAAATAAAATAGGGGTGAAAATCAAAGGCTCTTTCCCGTAACTGAGTTATATCTCAATAAAATGTATGAGGTGGGAGAAAAACATTTAGTTGTCTATAGATTAAGGCTCCTATCAAGGGAGAATCTCACGTATAAACAGAGAAAGAAAAATGTAAGGAAATAACCTGATGAAGCATAAAATATATATAGGATTCTGAAAGTGTTGACTGGTCTTACACCCGCTGATAGCTAGTACAGAGGAAAAGCAGTAAACAATTATAGAAAACCAAAATTCATTCACTATAGTAGAGGTTGTACTAAATTATAACGAAGCATTCATCAGATAAGAATATGAAATGAAACGAAATATGAGATACAAGAAAACAAACTCATAACACAGTCGTGACGGAATTGAGAATCTTCAGATTTGCTTTGTATTAACTCTCAAAGTGTAAAAACTCTGTTACAATCGACACAAAAAGGTCCAACCCTTTTTCTTTCTTTCTATGGTATATTTATACAGTTTTACAATAAGATAGAATCTCAATCATTACAAAAATTTCGGTTATGATAGGGAGGAGAGCAATCGCTCCATTTCTTCTTCTCTGTCTTCACTTGGTGTTAGAATTTTTTCCTCGCACATGCTCGGTACAGATGACACATATTTCAACCAGCTGAGATATCAACCTCGACGGTTCTGCTTGACAGTTGGCTTCAAAAGAGTAACAGTCTCGGGCTAACTGCGGCAACCTGTCTTCCATCTGTCTGTCTATGATGTCGATAGTGAATAATTGCGCGCTTGGTTTAATCATACATTTGTCTATTTGGACTATGTCCACCATAGTCACTTGGGATATCTCGACCGAATCTCTTTTCTCTTTTTCCTTTAGATCAAGAAATATTTTTTCCATATTCATTTGAATCAACACCTCAACATTACCCCCGCTATCAATGCCTAGCAGATTTCCATCTACAGAACTAAAGGCCTCTTATAAGGAATTCGTTACCTTTTTGGCTTGCAACTTGCCTTCTACGATGTTGTGCTCCCATTCTTTTAATAGAATGTTTCCTCTGGTCTGCTCCAAAATGGTGAACCTGAGAGTACTTCTCGAATCCTTGTTGTTTGTGGCTATCACAGCCTCTTGGAAGGTGACCCGTGCTTCTCCAGCTTCCCTTTCTCTAGCAGATAAGTTCTCCAAAACCTGGTTGACTAGCAAACAATTGTCTTGGATCGCTTCTACCTTGGTGAGTAAATTTTGTTGGGCAATAGAGACTCCGCTCTGAATCTCCATCGCCTAGGATTGGAACATCCTGATATTTATCACTTTTCTTTCGGTGATCTCCACCCTAGCCTGTAGCTGTTCGATCAAATCCCTTTGCTAGCTCGCTTGCATCTGACCATCCTGGACCACCAACTGTGCTTGCTCAATCTTAGTCTTGAGTAGCTCTATCTCATTTTTATTGGCCAACCTGACCTGCTCTATTCCTATGCTCGCCTAGTCTTTGGCAGTCTCTGTTGCTGTGGCTAGTCTGGCTTCAAGGGTCTTGATGAGGTGATTTTTTCGTTTAAGTTTGTTTTTCAAAAGCCCGACTAAAAATTGATTCACCGAGGCATATGCTCCTAATGTCCCTGCTATTTCAGTCGTGAATTATTCATTCTTCTTGTCCTTCCCATCAGTTATGACTTTGTGTTTCTTGGCTGTTGACTCTCCTTCCTGATAGAATTGCCTCTTTACCACTGCCTTTCTCTTCTTATCGAAGAAGAACTCATTCGGAGGGAGCTCTTCTACCCTTATAGGCCTCAACTCTTCATTGAAGATCCACCCTGTGTCAATAGTTCCATGAGTTGACTGCAAGGGAGTAACTGATGTGATAGGTTCTCCGATCTGCTTCGCTGATTTTCCCAGAGTAGTAACTAGACTCTGCTTCTTCAGCGGGTCGGGAGTCTTAATCTCTGCTTTTGAATTCTTAGTTTTCTCTCCCTCATCTTGGTGTTTTTCCCGATCGGGAGTCACATCCTTAGAGCCTTCGGCATATTTTTGTTTCACCTCCACCGTACTTGGACTCTCACCCTGCAACACTACGGGAAGACAATTGCGTCGATGTTCTTGGAACTTTAGAACATCGGCTCTCTCCTCGAGTGCCAAGGTTTGTATCCGAGCTGGAATCTCGGCATAGGAACTTGCGCCTCGGAAAATGTCATCCAAGGGTGAATTCTCGTGCTCAAATCTCTTGAGCCCGCAACTGGCCAAATGATTGCTCACAACCCTTTGCGGATCGTGCTTCTTGTATTCAATGAGGACCAAATTTAGGTCTTCCAGGGCTGCTTCCTCATCTTTGGCATGCCCAAAATATAATAAAGAATATGAATTTAAATGAACAGGAAAAGTTGGCCATACCTTCTTTGAGTATCCCTTAAGCTCCTTACTTATACGACCAATTACTATTTGTCTAGCAACCTCACGACAAACCAACTTGTCGGGAATGAACAATGGAAATGCATGCGGGGGATTAGAAGACCTGAAAACTCTAAGATATGAAAATTTGTCTTCTACATACCAATCGGCTATGCTACTCAGATTTTTCACTATACTGTCCGGGATCCTAGGTGGCGGGTGACAGAAAATAGTGACATGCAGGGGCACCATCACCCAGTTGAAGATTTCATATACGAAATTTGCCGCTTTGTTTTCCCACAATTTCGCATGATAAATGTGGATAGGCTCATCTTCTGCTGGGGTCCAACTCCATCTCATTAAGGGAAATGGTTTTAAAAAAAACACGGCGTCCATAATGTATGCAGACATGAAAAATGAAGACACCTTTCCGCTCTCTTTCTGCGCCCGATACTCTATGACCCGACTAGTCAAGCTATCGGACAACATTTTCGCCCAATCGAAGGATTTGCCTTCGGCGACCTGAAACATTAGAAGCACCCATGGAAGAAAAAAATGTGAGGTGTCCTCTCTCCCGTATAACCTGCATGCCATCATAGATACATACTTGTACTGTGGTTCTAAGGAAGCTATTGAATATATGCCGTGGCTGTTAGCCCTGAACTTCGCAGCGTGGGAAACCCAATCTTTTATTAAGATGGACATGGTTTTATCATACTGTACACATTCCTTCTATTTGAACTCGTCCAAGAATTCAGCGCCATATGTATAGTCGGACATTGTGGGCAACTTATACATGGCTTGCAGATGTTCAGGCCTGAAAGTCCCGATGGTGACCTTCTGCTCATTCATGATGGTTCTGGTTGGTATGTCCACATGGTCTAATGCCCATCGGACCATGTCATAATATGGAAGTAATCGTGGATTGGCTGCTACTTTATGCATTCTGGATTGACTGATGATCTTATACTTGGTAATTATGTCATCTTTTTCATTGTCGCTGGAGTCATCAGAATAATCCACCAATTCAGCCTGCAGAACATCAGAAACGAACGACCAATTCGGGACCGAGTCAATACTTCAAGGTGAAGTATCAGTGACATTGTCTGAACCTTGTCCCGAAACATCTACATTGGCCTTGGATGCTTTTCGCGGGGCCATGCCTGGAGATTCTACTTTAGCTCTTATGCGATAAAAATACGTATACGTACAGAAGTTAACTCACTGAGAAAATGTACTATGTGTAATATGAAAATGAATTTGTTATAATAAACCAAAACTCTTATATATATTCAAAAACTGGTACCTTTCAGAACAGGTCTGTCAAATCATGTTTTAGAAATAAATTTTGCCATAAAAATACGATCTTTATTCGTCGATTTGCCCTATTTCCTAATTAATGCCATAAATTTTGGCGGTTTGAAATGTCAATTGGAGCATGGAAGGAATAAGGCTACCTCGTAAAATGTGCAAGCATCAAAACATGAGATATATTGATTTAGTTTAATTAATCTAGTTTTACCAATGTTAATTTATTTTTCGGTACTCGTTGTATCAAAATTTTTCTTTAACTCTTTGAACCTCTAAACCTCGAATTTGCGATGATCGATTTTGGTTAACAAAACTGCAATTGTGATTAGGTGCTTAATTGACTTCGCAATTACTTATATTCTCCATATCGCGACTCAGAACTTCGAAGGTAAGTTTTCGGGAAGTTTGCATGACGAGCTGCGAAACTGCGAGATCACGATAATACGACTTAATTAAAAGGGAAGATAAACTCGGATTAAGTGATTAATTAATTATGTTCATATCCTTATCGTGATCTCGCGAGTCAGGGCTTAGACAGTGTATCTTTTAAAAAAGAAAACGCCGAGTGGCGAAATGCTGACAGAAGGTTAGTATGGTTTAGCTTTTACTTTTAACCTTGACAAAAGGGGGAAAATATTTTTACCGGAAAGTAGAACTCACCTCAAGAGTACGATAGTGATCGTTGTTTGCGTGATATGACTTCAGATATTTTGAAACCACAGATGGAGGATACAAAAACCATCTTTTGATTTGGAGCATTAAGACATGAAATTTGAGACGAGTTAGAAAAAACAAAGGCAACTCCAACATGAGAAAAGATCTAATTCGGCATGGTAATGATATTTAACACACGCAGGGTATAACCCTCATGGCTCTCCAGTCAACCAAATACAACGTTGAGGTGAAAATAGGACCGAGAAGAAGCAATATAACCCACTGTGCGACCGTTAATAGTGACAACAACCCAATGCCCAAGTGAACAAAACACAGTGACACAAAGCACTTCCAACCATTAAACCCCATAAAAGCCAAAGATTGGGTATGGTGATACGAATGCGTGAAGACATCCAACCACTCAAGACCAAACAAAACTCTCCAACTAAACCAACAAGGATGACATAGAGTCTTTATGGCTGCTAACACCTAGGATGAAAATTAACACCGTGACTTCAACATTATTACAGAGAAACCATCAACGCTTCATTCCAAAATCACAATTTTACACAGTTGCAATACTTAAGGAAAACACAACCCATACATTCAATCCAATATCCATTTCATAAACAGAGCAGACTCATGGATGGCCAAAAAAATACATACTTGTAATCCAAGCACCTTAAACACGAGTTGGCCGAGTGGTTCCTCCGTGCTTGAAAATCAGAGCATAACCAAAACAACAAAGTTGAAAAATAACTCAACTAGGGTGGCATCCAGTGGAAGGAGTAAGGGTGGTGTGCAATAAATGCATGTCGCCTCCACCCTCAGTCAATTAATTCATTAGTACATGCCAACAAGCTTCCATTAACCCAATTAATTAAACCATGTATCGAAACCATCAACCATTAAAACCAATAGCGTGACCCATATCAACTTATGCCATAACATAATCCCAATTCATATCAACTATATAACTCAATAAATCACATGTCTTTTAACTTAGTATCTAGGATAACGACAATCCATTAAAACTCGATGCATGTAGTGTAGTATATAACATGGTTTAGTTCCTTCCCTTTGCTCTTAGATTTCTTTTTCCTTTTTCCAAATTCTTTTATATGTTATTTCTAACATGTTTATTGTGCAGGTCTCCTATTAATAGATCCCAATAACATATAACAGTGATAACAAGGATAACAAAGGCCGTTGTAAAATAAAACTTGATCCTAGAGCAGTAGAAAAACACAGAACATGCCTTCTCCATCGCCAATAAACCAAGATTATATCACCATGTAAGCAGTGTCGAATAGTAGCACAACATCAAAAAAAGAACCAGACCTGATCTCCAATCTACAAGGGGGTCGCACCTACTAGTATTATTTATCTTTTATAATAGGCTTTAGAACCACTTTGCGGGAAAAACTTCATTGTGATTTTAATCGTCAACAAACTTGCGACTCCACAGGGAAATCTGTTTTCAACAAATTTATTACTCAGAACTCATGGTTTCAGACCAAGAAAAATAGGTCAAGAAGATATAACCAGGAAGATTATGTAACATGGGGAAGTGAGAAGATTTAATGGAAATATGACCGGGAATTTGGGAATAATTCATGAAAAGTGTTAAGTATGAGAGGTTTTTACCACTATATTCATAATCATTCGATCAGAATCTACTCTTAACTTTAAGGAGATTTTTTTTTAGACTTTCTCTTAAAATCTCAATGGATGAAGAAATGACAAGAAGAAGCGGGAGATAACCAATTATTTACAAGACAACAGTGGAAATATATAACAATTTCAAGGGTCCTTCATAGGAGACATCATAACAACTATGTAAGATTGATTGTTATTGACTAACAATGGTTTGTAGGAGTGCCACTGTGGAAGCATTGATCCAACATCCTATTTTGACAAAATTAACTAAAAGATGATAGGAAACAAAATCACAACAGAAGTAAAATGCAGAAATTAAAACAACAACAATAAAAGACAAAAATGAAGAAAATAGAAAGAAATTTTTTAACTCATAAAGCTAAAGTCAAACTACTGTAAGCAGAAAAAGAAGCATAAAAATCAAAGCAGAGCTAGGCTACTAGTATACAGAAAATCCAGACAACACTAGAACTTTTCACGTTGGTCCCTCGCAATATTTCAAGTGAGGGTTGTTAGCTTGGTACGAAAACAATCACTTATGTAAATCCTTTAAAATGTAAGAGTTAGTGTCCAAGACAAAAACAATTTGGAAAGGACCCAACACTTGGAATTCTGATGTAATTATCAACCCCTTGACGCACACGATTAGATCATCAAGATAGAGATGGAGATTGACCAATTCATCGAGATTCATTTGCATAGGTATTTTAAAGGCAATACTTGTATCAAGTAAGCTAGAAAATAGGAATTTGTAAGACATGGTACCCCAATTTTTGATAAGAATGGTTTTGTGAGCATCTGCCCTTTTCACCTTGATTTTCTTTCAACCCAAAAAATTGTCAAGTAAGGGTCTTAAATGTGACTCTACAACCTGTTGTAGAACCATTTTCATACTAAGGGGAGGAAAATGATTTCTCATAATAGCTTGTTTGAAAGTTAAAAAATTAATACAAGTTCTAATATGACCAGTGGTCTTCGAAACATGTACCCAATTGGAAATCCATTCAGGGTGGACTAAAAAAATAATCTCAGCCCTTAAGAAATTTTCCAACTCCCTTTGAAAAGTTTCTTTAAATGCAGAGTTAATAGATCTTTGTTCTTGCATAACTAGTTTCATGCCTTCCTTGATGGGATAGAATTCTGTAAAAAACCAGGATAAAAACCACAAAGATCCTCATAAGGCCAAGAAGAAACCTTTTGAAATCCACCAAGTTGTTGAAATAGTGTAACTAAAAAGTGTATTCTAATTATTATTTTGATATTATCCATTAGATCAATCCCCTATTGCGGATTGATCATGTCAGCTATTGTAAAAGACCAAATCCCCTTTTGCGGATTGGTTAAAGTATAATTGTAATAGGCAGAATAAGAAGTTGACCCTGGAATATATTAAAGAGGCCCCAGGATATATTAAATGTGGTTATAACCACCCAGAAGAAGTCGGCCCTGCCAGTGAAAAGACACTTCCACACGTGCCAGAATTGTATAAATAAGGAGGCTAGCACCTCACTTAGACACACACTCACTTGTTCATTGAGAGATAAGTTTCAGAGCTAGAGTTGGAGAAGAGAGAGAGAGAGAGGCACATTTTTGGGAGAGGACTTTCTGTATTTTCTTGAGTTATCTCTTGGCATTGTATTTGCTATCTATAATAAGGAAGTTTTTTTGGGATTTCTTCCCCATGAGGGTGTCCCAGGATAAATGATGTGTCTCTTGTGATTGTGTATTTCTCAGTGATCCTATCTTATGCTATTGTTATCTAGTGAAATGCAAAGAACTCTCCTAGAAAGTGAAACCCTAGTTTCAGAAAGTACTAGAAGTACCAGAAAACTAGAGTACCAGAAGTACCAGAAGTACCAGAGGTACCAGAAAACTAGAAGATCCAGTCCAGAAATCCCCATATCAAGTTTGGAGCGGTAAAAGCTATATTTTCTCAGATCCAAACACACCAAGCTACTCGCCTCATCCAAGCGCATCTCCTGGTAAGTTCAGAATTTGATTTTGAGCATTTTCATTTTTGGACATTTTCCTAGCTCCGGGTAAAAGATGTCTACAAGCACTAAGCTTGTTGACAAGCTGGAAGGTGTGGAAAAATTTCGTGCCTAGAAGTATAGGATTTTTCTCATTCTTGAAGAGAATGACCTAGCAATATTTGTCAAAGAAGAAGTTTCAGAACCCGACGATGCTGCAGAAAAAGCAAAACATCAAAAGGACATGATCACGGCCAAAAGAATCCTTACAGATTCAATCAAAGATCACTTGATCCCTTATGTGTCATCAAAGAAGACTCTAATTAAAAATGCTTGATGCCCTAAGAAGACTATATGAAGGAAAGAACATAAACCAAAAGATGAATCTAAGATCTCAACTCAAGGATACTGCAAGATACCAGATATATATAATATGCAAAACATAAATGAAATGCTAGAAATAACAGAATAACAGTAAAATATCCAGCATAATCTTCACAATACACAGAAATGATATACGAAATAGCAACAGAAAT
>SNQJ01S0039842.1:7748-27053 GCA_010110895.2 Picea sitchensis
CCCTCAACCGGGAAAACCTTTCTTTTTCATTATATCGAATTTCACCATTCGCCATACAATATATACAATGTTTTTAGGTATTCCGTAGATACCAAAACCCTAATCCCTTAATCCGGGATTAATTTACAAATCAGCTAAAAATAACAAAATCCGCTAAAAATAGCAAAAACAGGTGAAGGGATCGTCAGACGCAGTCGTCGTATCTGACGCACCCACACACACACACATGCAAAGAATATAACACATACCCAACACTTATCCTAGAAACATGAGGGTCTAAGGACATTAAAACAAGATCAAAACTGAAGGAAAAGGAAAGTTATGGTTGATTCCTAAGTTGTCCATGCCTATCCTCCCAACGTTATTGGGCACTTATGTCTTGTTCAATTGCTTCCCAAGAGAGATTAAGTTCAACCCGGGTACTAGCAGTATCTAAGATGGTATGAAACACATTTAAAGAAATGTTGGTTTGATCTTGAAGATCGGCCTCAATATTAGGTTTCCTTGCAACATGTACAATCATTAAGAAATGAAATAGTCAAAGAATCAAAATCAGAAAAGTAGATATATTCGATGATAATCAAGCATAAAAATCAACCAGAGAGATATGGAAGATCTCCCTAGTATGGTCGCCAAATAAATGTTGAGGAAAAGATATGAAATAATCTTACTCAAGCATTTTCATATCTTGCTTGGCTAAGGAAAGATGGATAGTAATATCACCCTATGTTTATAGCCTCCAAAATTTGTTTCCCAATCCACAAGTATTAGTTACAAGGGCTTAGGAATTTTTTTTATAATAAAATATTGTTGTAAAATTCGATATTTAATATAATTTTATGAATATAACAGATGCAAAAGTAAATGTGGAGACAAAATAAAAAATACCAATTCAATATTTAAAATAGATGAGACAGAATAGAAATCATTTATTTCATTCCAATAAATCAAAAGAATCATTCTCTTTACAAAAATCCCTGAGGAATTTTGGACCAAAGTCAAACTTAGATGTCCCCAATGAAAACCATACACAAGGACTTCTGACAGAAAGTAAAAAACTGAACTTTAAAAGTTGGATCAGTTTGCCATAGATTGTTTCCCACTCGAATTTGCACAATTTTCTTTATCAGTCATGAAATTTAATTCATAAACATACAAGTCTACACAAACTATCAAAGATAGATCAACACCTCTAAAAAACAAGTGTCCAAATGATGTAATTCAGCCTTGAATCTTTTTGTCTACAATAGGACTCTTCTACCATAAAAGAGAGTTAGACTTTCAATGAATTAAATAATGAATGAAAACTGCACTATCTCAATAAAACTCAAGAGCAGACCTTAGTATGCTTTCTCCTTCTATTCTCCTCTTGTTCCTCCTTCTCTTTTTTCCCTTAAGAAATCAAAATTAGTTTAAGTAGTTAAAATACCTATTTTATTTAAGTTAACTAAAGCTCAACTAACTTTTAGTTTAGGGGAAGAATTAATATAAAAATAATAAGGGTCTTTAATAAATAATAACTGGTAGGTGGGAGCCCTTGTGACTCCCTTTAGTTTATTAACAAAAATAAACACAACAAGTCAATCAATCAAACACATCCCTGCTTGTGGCTCCCATCACCATTCTAATAATTTGAAAATTAATATTAATGATATTTTAAACCATATCCAAAACAGTATTTTATCCAAAAACTTTCAACAAACAACTGTTCTCAACAATCAATAAATAAATGTACTCAAAACCCATATTTTTCACTTTGGGAGGCAATTTTCCCTTTGTTTCTATTGTCTCCCTTTGATTTATCTGAATTAGCCTTAGGTTGTGTGGAGCCTTTAGACCTGATCTCACTGATAACATGAGATAAATCATCTCTCAAGTGCATGCGGGATGAAACAGATTTGGCAGAATCACTTGAGGGAGAGGAGGGGGCAGCAACAAATTTTACTTTATCATGTGCATGGTGAGATTCAGTTTTGAGCCTCTTACTTGCGTGGGATGATTTTACAGGTGATTGTGCAGGTAAAAATTGGAAAAATGGGTTAACCGATGGAGGGGGAGTAGGTAGAGACAAATTGTGGCAGCCACGATGTTGGGAGATTGTTGGATGAACAATCTTTTTCCATTCACCATTTTCATGGACTTCATGTTGTAATGAGACATGAGGGGGAACTGGGATACCAAGGACATGATGGAGTTGGAAGGGAGGCCTTTTTGGCCTAGGTTAGACTACCCCTTGTCCAATCCAATTGAAAAACGCATCTTGGAAGAGTTGGTTCAACTCTTGTGGATCTACATCAAAATGTATCGAAAACCTTGGCCTTTAAGGGCCCTTATTCCATTTTTTTCTTCCCTTGTTATTCTGGCCATGGATTCCTCTGTTGAAGAAGAGCATTCCTGTATGCATCTTTTATTAGAAACTAGCTTCTTAAACAAACCATACATGACATATCCTTAAATATGAAACAAAGGTTGGCTCAGCAAGACATCAGACTCGTGCAATCCAATCCATAAAAATCGTTTAATACTTTTCAATGAGCAGGGGGTGAACAAGGGTTATGGGATATCTAAGGGGGTTGTATTGAGAGAAAAGTGATGAAATGGAAGGGAGTATATCATGATTACTTCTCAACAAATCATCAAACAATCAGTTGTATTGTAATGAAAAAATAAATCAATTGTAACGCATTTCTGTGTCATCCTTCAATTGTTATAATGCAAAGTTTCCATTTAATTTTAATTTGATTTTAAGAACAAGGTGTGCAAAGTGAATCTGGGAATGTGAGGGGATTCGTACCATGAGAAAAATTGAGAGAATGGCAGGGAAGTTAATGGATATTGTTCATAAAAAAATTTAAGTAATTAATAATAATAAATTTGTACTGGAATCAATCCGAAAAACACCAACACCACACGAACATTACTATGTATCAAAATGTTTGTTGTAATATTTAAATTTCCCAAAATTTCTCAATTCATAACAGTTTGTGCAACCAAAATCATAATCGAAAAAAACTTTCTATTCAACAGACTTGTTTAAGAAAATGTTGGTCTTTAATTTATTTTCTTTCCTTTTAAGAATTTAAAGAAAAAACAAAAATATTTCTCGACCTCTATCCCATAATGCATCACTATAAAAATAACATCCACTATCTAGGAATTCACAATCGGGCCGAATTAAAATATACACAGGTCCCTTTTCAAATACTAACAGACTTTCAAAACATGCCCAATTACACATAGTCTTCATCATATCAACCAATAAGATTTTGCAACGAAACAAAAATCAACATAAAAAACTAGCTTCATCATTGTCAATGTAACCATTTATAATCTGCACGATGATTCAATAATATATGCAAGGTGAAGATAACCAATTACACACAATCACCATTTCCATAATTAGCTATAACCCTGATCATGCCTAGAAAAACCACAGGTGTTTCCAATTTGGAATTAAGACCACGTTGTAAGAACATAGTGAGTGGAATCATAACAAAAATAAGATAGCCCTCGACTGTATATAATTGCCCGTTCCCAATTGTAATTGTTCAACCAATTTAATCATAGAAATACAAGATAGGAACTCGACGAAAAACTTCATAACCATTCTATTGATAAACCAATATTTGGTAGCCAAGAAGATTCCCAAAGGGAGCCAAGACAGTTGGAGATTAAAATTGATCTCTTTAGAAAACAAATGTAGGGAGACGATCAAGAGCGCACTCAGTTTTTAACAACAACATAGAGAAAATACATTTTGATATAGACATAGTAGTAAGCCACAGGGTCTTCTTATTACTCCCAGTATGGCAGTGGAACCAATATTTAGCCACTGAGGAAAGCAAAGACAGGTAGGGTAAAAAACCAATGCACATAATTCGGTTATCACTTGTAGAGGAGAGGTGAAGTTAACTGAACATTGACAATTAATCAAAGAACACACAGAGATATAACCTCTCTTTCCATTTCCTTAAGAGATGAACCATTTGCAACCATACCGGTGAGCAATACCAATGAGGATGCATAACTCCGAGGTATAACGTATATCACCCCACAACCATACAGTATATATTAACGTTATGGACACCCTAAGATTGGATCTTGGGATACTTTGGTGAAAGTACAATGAGAATGAGCACACGACCATGAATCTTGATTAAACAAATTATACAACAACCGAATGGAAATCTGAATGCAACTGGATAGGGTTACACTCATGATTGTGAGGGAACAATTGACAATAATACATAGAACAAAACTCTCCATTATTAATATAGAGCGATGTATACCACATTTACTTATTATCCACAAAGACCCATCACGATATTGAACCAACCGAGCAACCAGTCAATGCACAACTTAAACAAAACCAATTCTTTTGCTTGCAATCCAAACAATTTTACAGTCATTGCAGAGAGAAAAATCACATATTTGCATAGTTGAAATTCTCTGGAGCACACAAACCCAAGTGTTACTGAGACATTATTTGTTCATACACAGAGCATAATTCATGGATGGAGTAAAAAATAACCATACATGTAACAAAGAGCTTAAAATGGCAAGTTGATTGAGCCTTCTTCTTCCCAAGAGCCTAAAATGCAGAGCTTAACCACCAACAGACCGAAAATGCAACAAGGAACAATGCTAGGGTGATGGTCGATAGGGGGAGTATGGAGTGCCGTGCATTTATTGAATTTCTCTTCAATCTCCTATCCTATTCAATTCAAAGTAAAAGACAACCAAACATTCACCAATCCATTAAACCATGTATTCAATGCCCAAACAATTGAAATCTGCGATGATATCCCTTAGCCAATGCGCCATACAAACATTTACACGTCAACCTTTGCCAAGTTCTATGCCATATCATATATTGCAATTCTATATGCGCCCAAATCAAATCTAATGAAATCGCATAGACACTAACCAACCATATAATAGTTAGGACTAACATTAACATTTCTTTACTTTTCCATTTGCATATAACCCTTAACATATCTCAAACATAACTTCTTTTCTTTTAAGAATTTTTTCATAGGTTTTCTTTCTTTGTTTTGGTTATGTTATCACTAACATATCTCTTGTATATATGTGGCTAGGTAGTCTATCACAATGATTAGTGATATATTGAATCATAGCAACAGTAAATACATGCCCTTCAAAAACAATTCTTGAATCGTAGAAGCATTCCATGAAATGCATCATCCACCTGTTACTATGTCAAAACTGAAACCAAGACTGCATTGTCAACCATGAAGGACTATGTAAGCATCATCAAAATAGCAGTAGAATAATGTGCGATATGTCTATCTTTGAGTCTCCAGTCTACAAGGTGGTCCCACCTACTAGTCTTATATTATTATCATAGTTTAAATAATAGGGTCTTAGCAATACTTTGTGGGAGTAATTCATCGTTACGATTTTAATCGTCAACACACTCTAGGTTGCTAGAAAAGAAGAATAAAGAAAATAGAAAGAATCATGCAGAAGTACTCAAAGGAAGGAATCATAGTCAACCATAATATAAGAAAAGTATTGAAGCTACATCTTCAAGAATATCATCCATGTTCAAGCCACAAAGAAGATTCAATCATGATCATGATCAGTCAAGGAAGAAATTCAGAAGGACTACACCACAAAGAAGATCATTCTCTCCCAGGTATGCAAATTTCTTTTATAATCATTATTTTTATTTTACTAAATTTAGACATAAGGTTGCAGATTACAGGGATTATAAAAGAAATGTTCAAGAAAGAAGTGCCTACGTGGCCCCACATAACATTGAATATTACAAATGTCATAACTATGGACACATAGCTAGTGATAGTAGAATCATGATCAATACTTCCATGAAAGAGAACATTAATATCAAATATAAGAAAGTATGGATAAGAAAAAACAATGAACAGGTGAAAAAAGACGAGGTCCCAGAGATCGCAAGATTGAAAATAAAACAAGATGAAGAAAATTCTATAGAGAAAGACGTCATATACAAAAAGGTTTGGAAAATAACTGAAAGAAAAGAAGGACGGGTAAATAAGGAATAGGTTCAAGAGATTGTACTTTCAAGAATTGTAGTGAAATATGAATCCACGGACAAAAATAAATAAGTCATAGCTCAGAGAGATGATGAATCTACCAATAAAGATGATGATGAGTACACATCAGAGCAGGAATTTTTCTAATCCATCCAGCTTAGAGACTCCCAAAAAATATGAATAATAGACAAGGGATTCTATGTGGTAGCTTAGACAAACCATAGAACCATCCTTTGAGAAGCTTTCAGAATTTGAGTAGACGGATTCAGTGCATTCAATTATCATAAGTACAATATGATAAATTAATCAGTTTTAATAGTACTTCATGATAGTATAGTGACATATGAGTCAAAATTGTGGATAGTTGTGTAGCAGAGTCTTGAACAATATGGATAGATATGGACGTGAAATCATATTTTCTGAATGGGAAACTTGAAGAAGAAGTCTACATTGAAGAATTGGTTCCTAGAGCATGGTACTCTAGACTCAATAAATATCTATAGCTTCAGAAAAGGAAGTGTAGACAACAACCTCTACATCAAGGTAACTCAAGATGGTATTTTATTAATTGAAGTTTATATTGATGATATTATTTTTGGAAGTACTGATGACAGGTTAAGATAGAAAATTGTAAAGGATATGAAGAATGAATTTTAAATGTCATTACTTGGAGAACTATCCTTCTTTCTAGGTCTTCAAATACGTCAAAGAAACCAAGGAATTTTTATTTCTCAAACTAAGTATATCAAAGAAATGATAAAGAGGTTTGGAATGGAAGATTGCAAACCAGTTACCACTCCTATGAAAACGAGTTGCAAGTTAAGAAAAGATGATGATTCAAAGTATACAGACTAGAGGAAATACAAGTCAATGATTTGTAGCTTACTATATGTGACAACATCTAGACTAGATGTAATGTCAGTAATTGGACAGGTGGAACAATTTCAAGAAGCACTAAAGGAATCACATGTATTAGTAGTGAAGAGGATTTTCAGATATATCAAAGGAACATAAGCGTTTGGATTATGGTATCCAAAAGGAAAGGATATATCACTTATTGCCTACACAGATGCAAATTGGGCAGGTTTCATTGATGACCGACGAAGCACCAGTGGAGAAGTGTTCTACTTGGGTGAGTGTTTAGTATCATGGCTAAACAAGAAACAATCATCAATATCTTTATCTATAGCTGAAGCAGAGTATATTGCAGCAGCACGATGTTGTACTCAGGTTCTATGGATGAAACAAACTTTGAAAGATATACAGGTTGAGTATGATGACCTCATTCCAATTTATTGTGATAATACAAGCGCCATCACTATCTCAAAGAACCCAGTGATGCTCTCCAAGATGAATCACATTCCAATGAAGTATCAATTTCTATGGGAATAGGTTGTAGAGAAGAACATCAGAGTTGAATATGTGGGCACAAAATAACAAGTGGAAGACATATTTACAAAACTGCTTCCACGGGAATCCTTTGAGTATCTTCGCTAGAGACTCAGAGTAATTTCTACTCCAAAATGAATTCTTTAGAATGATTATCTTATATGCCTTAGATTTACATGATGAAGCACCATAAAGAGGACAGTTCAGGTTGGGAGATTAGTTTTAGGAAGAGTTCATTCAAGGGGAGCATCCCCCGACGGAAAGATACATTTTTCATTGATGATAAGGGGGGAGAGATTTATCATATGCAAAGATAGAATTGCTTGGAGAAAGAGAACAGAGGCATGGTTCCAGGGGGAGCGATGGTAACAGGGGGACCATGAGTGATATTACTTCAGTATTGCATCAGAGTGTTGTCATTAATGCCAAAGGGGAGATTGCTAATTATTTGGGTTGGTTGTCATTGATGTCAATCCTTGAAGAAAGTCTGGTAGCACAAAGGTTTGGGTAATGGAACCAAGTTTTTTTTATGGATAATGGTATGGGTTTTGACATATTTGTAGGAAATACTATTCTATATGGATAATACATGTTGTTCCATTTCTAGTGGTATGTGGAACCGCACATAACTCCTCACGGTTAGAGATTTATGGCCATGTTAAGTTGGAGAACCCTCATGAGTAATCTAGAAGCCCCGAAAGGTCAAAGTAGTCAAAGTGGTTGCAAAGAAGAAATTATTTAAATACTAAAGTGAAGTGTTGATTGTACTATAATTCAAAGTGGATACAAAATAAATTATTTAAATAATAAATTTAATGGAGAAATTACTATTGAAATTACTAAGACAACTGAGAGGGGGGGTGAATCAGTTGTTACTCTACTTTAACAATATTATGTTTATTCAAACATTTTTTAAACTTCATCAAGTGACTATCAAGATTATACAAGATATGAACAATAGAAATAGTAACCATCAATCACACATATGATATACACAGAGACATGTTTTCACAAGGAAACCCATAAAGGGAGAAAACCTCTTCTTCTTCGAATGATAGGCAATCTTTTATGTTATGTACATCATCTATCTTTGAGCACCAACTGAAAAATGAGGCTACCACTTTTGTTTTACAGGTTGGAACTCACTAAGAGCACCAACTCTCTGGTTTCTCTAGCACCCACTAGAAGGAAGCACCAACTCCCTGAGTGTTCCATCACCTACTTCCACTTATACAAGAACCAACTTGCATACATAAAGCTATGTGTTTTCCCTAGCACCACCCTGCCACCCTGTTTTCTAGCCACAACTAGATGAAAGATACAACTTCTATTATTCAAGAACCAACTTGAATAAAAAATGACTATAGTCCTCCCTATCACCCCCCTACCTCCCTGATTATAAATAAATGATTGAATAACCAACAATACATATATATCAATTCTTACCACTTCTTCTCTGTTCTGCAATTCTTCTCTTCTTCACTATTCTTTTGTTCTATTCATACTTGGCTTGAATTGTTGTCTCTTTCTATATGTTATTTTGTTTTCCTCTCATTCTCTTTGGTATGTGTACATTCTTCTCTCTTCACCTTTTATGTTTTGTTCAGCTTATGTTTCTCATCTCTAAGTTTGATCTCACACTGTGCATACTGTGATTTTCCTTTCTCCTAGTTCAACTCATTTTTCCAGTGAGAATAGCCAACGTAAATCAGTCATGATGTATTTATTTTATAAAATCCTTCCATTTAGTTACACTTTGAATCTCCAAAGAAAACTTCCAAGCAACCAAATCACCAATTTCCCAAGAACTATGATTTAGTTATGCTAACTGAATCGTAACTAATCAATAATCCGTGAAGTGAAAAAGTAACCCTTCGATCAGATTGTTGAGATAATTAGTGTCGTTGGATTAAAAACACAGAGACTTTCTTATTTATCAAATATGTTCCTCGCTAACTTTACCTATGTGAACTAGCACTCGACGTGTTTCTCCCCACATGCCCACTCGTTGTGACCATATGCCAAACAAAAGTCATTTTTTGATTTCACGTTTTGGGTGATCGACTCTGAGTCACCTTGATTTTCCCAACTCGCAAAAATCCGAAGTGGATCTTGGAAACACTAGCTCCTTCCCTTCTCTTCCGCTAATATGACCACTGGTTGTGACCACAACCTTTTTAAAAAAAAAAGGCATTTCGTGATTTTTTGAATCACAATGTCAGAGGTTAGAGCACCTCCCTTCTTCTGATTCCCGAACTCCCAACTTCACTCACCTCAGATCAATGGTCGTGATTACCTTCTGCATTTTAGGATTTCATGAGTTCTAGTCTGACGTGGTCCTTGCTGATGTGGTCTGCAACTATCCTTGATGACATGGATATCCTCTCATGGCACATGTTCTTCTCCTAGATCTGATGTCCTAGATTAGTCCTCGATCCAACGATCAATATCTCCTCTTCGCGAACTTGAACTTCATATCAGATCAACGATCCAGATATTATTGCGATTTCGCGTTTTGGATGTTTGAACGTGAGCCAGCCCTAACTCTTCTAACTCATGGTATCTGAAATAATCTAAATCAATGGTCCACATCCCTCTATGATATAACGGTCTAGATCTTATCATGATTTCATGTTTCAGGACTTCAAAGGTTAGAGAACCTCCTTCCTTTGACTCTTCAGTCAGTGAAATGTTGATATCTCACCATGTGTCGTCTGGATTCAACGGCTCAGATCTCATTGCGATTTTTCATTTCACTGAATTGGAGGATGGCTCTTTATCCTCTTCACATTTATACTATATCCGACGGTTTTTGGTCCTCGTCACTCAGATCCAACGGATCAGATCTGTACTTCTCTTCTATGCTTCCTCTGGTCACTGGGCATTGATCTAATGGTCATCGGGTAGTTGGGATTGGTGATCCAATGGCCACTATCATTCTTCCTCCTGAGCTTTATAATCTCTCTGACTTAGAACATTTTCTAAGTGTTCAAAAGGTCTCGACCTTTTATCCTCCTACGAGTCTTTCTCTTGGACCTCGACTGCACTTCTGGAAAGCGCAAAGCGCTATCTCTTCTGAGCTATGATCTTTTCTTATTGTTTGCTTCTTCACCTGATATTATTCTTTCCCTGTTTTCCATCATTGCCTCTTTCCTTATTGTTTCTTTTCTTTCTGTAAGCAAACCATCGATGTTTTTCTTCTTTCCATCAATATTCCGAATGTCATCACTGTTGTTCTTTCCATCAATGACAAGCACATTTTTTTCCTGAAAAACATGCCAACAATCTCCCCCTTTTCCATTTATGGAAACCCTGAAAGGCTACACCCTGCACTATTATGCTTTGTTCTTCAACTGTAGCATCCAGACAAAGGATGCACCCTACATTGTTATGGTTTTTTCTTCAACTGTAGCATCCAGAAAATTAACACATCCAGACAATTAACCATAAATTTTCTCCCCCTTTGACATCAATGTCAAAGAACACATGCTCCCCCTGTATTGTGACAGTAATTTTCGAATATGAAAGAAAGAACCATGGAAAAAAATCACCAAAAATACAATAGATATTCAATAAGTATTCCCCCTGATAAGGTGAACAGATTAGATTAAAGAATATATGACCCCCAAATTCTAACAAAGATATTCAAATGGTGTCACTGCTAATGGTTTAGTAAATATTTCAGCAATCTGTTATGTGGAAGGATATAATTCAACTGAACAACTATGTTTGTAACCCGTTCTCTGAGAAAATGGTATTTGATTGGTATATGCTTAATCTTTAAATGAAGTATAGGATTATTGGAGACATTAATGGCACTGGTGTTATCACTGTGAATTGGAATGGGATCAGTATACGTTACCTTCAAATCTACAAGAGTTTGTATCATCCATAATAACTGAGTGCATCTAGTAGCAATAGCAATGTACTCTGTCTTTGTAGTTGATAAAGAAATAAATTCATGTTTCTTACTAAGCCATTCTACTAACGAGTCACCTAGGAAGAATGCACCTCCACTGGTGCTCTTTCTCTCATCCACACAATTTTCCCAATCAACATCTGAATAAGCAGTTAACTGAAAATTCTGATTTATAGGATACCACAGACCATAAGTCATTGTGCCCTTCAAGTATTTGAATATTCTTTTGACAGCTACTAAATTAATTTTTTTGGGAGCAGATTGATAACGACCTACCATTCCAAAAACTTGCATTATATCAGGATGGGATGTTGTGATGTACATAAGTCTGCCTATCATTGATCGATATGTGCTTTGATCAACATCAGGTGAAATATAATCTTTACTGACTTGCAACCAACCACCATAGGTGTGCTAACAGGAGAGGAATATTCCATCTAGAACTTTTTCAACATATCTTTCAAATATTTTTCTTGAGAGATAAATATTCCTGCAGAACTCTGATTTACTTGTAAACCAAGAAAATATGACAGTTCTCCTATCATGGACATATCAAACTTTGTTTGCATAGAATTAGAAAAACACTGAACATAAGAGTCATTAGTACAACCAAAAATAATGTCATCTACATAAACCAAAACAACTAATAGATCATCACCTTCAGACTTAATATATAGATTGTTGTCAACAGTACCTTTCTTGAACCCTTTGTTTTTGTAAAAAATTATCCAATCTATAATACCAAGCTTGTGGTGCTTGTTTCAGTCCATATAAAGCCTTCTTCAGCTAGCAGACATAGTCAGGATTATCTGTCAGTGAAAATCCTTCAGGTTTCTCCATATATACTTCTTCTTCTAGATCTCCATTGATAAATGTTGACTTAACATCCATCTGATATACTTTAAAGTTATTATGATATGAATATGCAAGAAACATCCTGATGGCTTCCAATCTTGCCACTGGAGCAAAGGTGTCATCAAAATCTTGTCCTTCAACTTGTGCATACCATTTACAGACCAATATGGATTTATTCCTAACTATTTGTCCTTTTTCATTCATTTTATTCTTGAATACATATTTGGAGCCTATTACATTCTTATCTTTAGGTCTAGGAACAAGCTCCCAAGTGTTGTTCTTCTCATTCTGATCAAGCTCTTCATTCATAGCTCTAATCCAATCATCATGCTTTCTTTCTTCATCAAAATGTTTAGGTTCAATCATAGATAGGAAAGCAATCTGATATTGTTTTGAGTATTTAATCAATTTCCTTCTTGTATGAACTCCTTTATTCATATCTCTAATTATCTGATTTTCAGGATGATTCTTTCTAACAATTATGAGAGGTGGTTTTCTTTTTGTCTGATTAGTTGAGTCTTCTTGAGTATTTATATCTTCATCTGATTCAGATTCTTCTCTTTCTGATCCTTGGACTTGTTCATATTCAACTTCAACTATATCTTCTGTAGTTGATTCAACACTGCTTACATTTCATATCGGGATTTCTTCATCAACTTTTATGTCGATACAATCAACCAATTTATGTAGCCTCTTATTATATCATTTGTATCCTTTACTATTTGTAGCATAACCTAAGAAGATACCTTCATCATCCATGTCATCATATTTGCCAAGATTTTCATCATTATTCTTGATATAACACTTACTCCCAAAGACTTTTAAATTGCTTGACTGAGGTAGGTCTTCCAAACCATAGTTCATAAGGAGTCTTGTCACTATGTGGCCTAAGATGAGATTTGTTAAGAATATGTACAGCTCTATGAATTGCTTCTACCCAATATGTATGAGAAATATTCCTTTCATTCATCATTGATCTTGCCATTTGTTGAACTGATATACACTACCTCTCATCTACTCCATTTTGTTGTGGAGTCCTTGGAATAGTGTACTCTCTTTTGATTCCATGTTTATAGCAGAACTCTTTGAAGTTCCATGAACTAAACTCTCCTCCTCTATCAGAACTTACTGCCTTCAATATTTTTCTTACTTAATTCTCAGTCAAAGCCTTAAAAACGTTGAATTTTTCGAATGCTTCAAACATTTCCTTCAGAAAGGAAACCCATGTTAGTCTAGAATAATCATCAATAATTAACATGAAATAGTTTTATTTTACTACACCTTCCTTCCTTTATGGTCCACATAAATTCATATGTACTAACTGAAGAGGTTGTTTTGTAGAAGGAAAGTTCTTATATTTAAATTGTGTTCGATTAAGCTTCCCTATTTGGTAATGTTTACAAACATAATCATAAGGCTTTGATATCTTTGGAAGATCATTTACTTCCCCATTGGTTCTAAGTTTGATTATATGATCAAAATTTAGGTGTCCAAGTCTCTTATTCCATAGCCAACTTTCATTATGATTTCTTAAGTGACATTCTTCTTTTTCTTCTTTTAACACGTAGACATTGTTTTCTGGTTTTATGCCTTTTGTAATCAGTTGTCCTGAATTCACAGATTTTATTCTACAATCTTTAGAAGTAAAAAAAAAATCATATCCTCAGTCACAGACTTGACTGACACTAAGCATATTATGTTTCAGACCATCTACAAACAACACATCTTGAGCTTTCCCTTTTCCATTACTCAGACTCACCATTCCTTTACCTTTTATTTTTCCTGGTGCATCGTTTCCAAAAGTTACATTCACTGATTTGGTTTCACATAGAGTTAGAAACTTACATTTGTCTCCAGTCATATGTTTGGAACATCCACTATCAATATACCAAGGATCCATTTGTCTTTGGGATTATAACACTAATCCACACTGGTCATCTTCTTTCTTCTTCCAAACCTTGAAATTTTCAGCAGCAGGATTCAAATCTGGCTTATAGTTCCTTAAACGATAGTCTACATATTTATGTCCATAATTATGGCAGGTGTAACATTCTAGTTCACTGAATAACAAATCATAATGATTTTTATGCTCATAACTATTTTTATGCTTAACCTACGTATTTTTCCCAACCATCACATGATTTGTAGTTTGTGGTTTTTTGTTACTTGGTTGTCTCAATATTTATTGTGGCAGATGATTATTCCTTGAGTATATTGATTGTTCATATCTAAATCTTAAAGAAAAATTTACATCTTTGTGACCAAAGTTAGAACAAAAAAAACAATATCCATAGAAAAATCCTTTGTACCTAGAAAATGGTTGTCTTCTTTGAGCGAGTCGATTTCTTCCATGCTGATGATTTCTTTGACCATAAGATGTGTTTGTGTTATTTCTTTGATATACAAATTCCGTTCTGGTACTTTTTCTTTCATTCCTTCTTGACGGTTGATTATCTTTCTCTATTTATGCAGAGTGGTTGTTGTCAATGATTGTAGATTTGAAAAACTTGATGGATTTTGTGTTACTTGGTTGATCACTACCTAATCCTTCTTCATAACCCAAGACAGATTTAAACTTTGGATTCCTTTTTTGATTTAGAATGGAGGTTAATCCTTCTGAGGCTTTAATACTTGACAGATTTTGGTGATACAATGCCTTAAACTTCTCCATCTCTTTTCTGGTTTTTACTATCTCTTCTTCCAAGGCTTCACATCTCGTTTTCTTCTCTGATAACTATTGTTTTAGAATGTCCTCTATTTTATTTGCCTCTTCTAACTCTACTTTTAGAAAGGCAAAGTCTTCATCAGGTTTTTTACCATTCATTTTAAACTGCATCAACAACTATTTTTGTTTTCTCTTCTTAAATCCGAGTCTGTCAATTTCTTCCAAAGCACTGATTAATTTACCTTCCATATCCACCACAACTTATTCATCATCCATGTCACCTCCTGTGTGTTCTGTTGGCAGTCAATTCAATTTTTTCCTTTGTCCTATAAGCTGCCTACACCTTTGTCTTCTGAATTTCAAATTATCGTCGCATTTTGCAAATAAACGATATTTTCATTCTTTGCGACATTTGCAAATTGGTCTCCATTTAGTTTTCACGACTGTAAGCGTGAAAATCCTCTATCGTTATTTGAACTATCATGATCTTCTCATTGATATTCTGAATGGCACTTACCTTTGGTTTATTATTAAGGGACTGGAATAATTTTTCAAACTATGCCTATTTTCCTATGCTTACTTTGAATGTGCAACTTGGTTTTTTATTTAATTGGTAAGGCATTGAGCATGTAAATGTATGGGTTATACTTGATTCTATAGGGGTCATGGTTTACTTTGTTTTTATATAATGTGATCCTTATGATAAAATTTATAAGCTCTTGACTTATCGATTTTATGAAATCGATTGTCACCATGTTTTAAAAACCTTTGATCAGAATGTTTGATTATGCAATTGCATGTTGGTTAAACATTTGGGTTTTGATTTAACGTTGAATGACAATGGTTTGAATTATTACAATGGCACATTGGTATATCATCCACCGTTTCATTTTTGGGTTGGCCGATTAATATGGTTTGAATTATGTTATGATTGATTGAACAGCGTTGTACTTTATCATTACTGCTATGCATGGCGGTGGATAATCCCACCACCCTCACACGCGCACATTAATTTGCTTCCCCTTTGATCGTTCGTAGCTGTTAGCCCAAACGATTTTGCTCATGTGTGTTGTTGTTTTCAATCCAAACCCTGACCATGTGCCCGCACCATGGCTCCAGTCATAAGGGATGAACCCAATGGTAGCCAGGCTTTGTTGATGTTCGACAACGCTTACAGTGACCTTGAGGAATTTGGATGGCTCCCGTTCATACAGAAATTTGATGGTTTTAACCCTTGCGTGGCTCGACAATTCGCATTAAAATTTGATGGCTTCTGAGCCAAGGTTGGGGATGTCCAGTTGGAAATTAACGAACAATTTCTCAGTTTAGCTACCGGTCTGCCTGCCACTGGACAAAGATGGTCCAAAAATTGTAAAGTGGAAGAGGTCTTGTGGACGTTGCTCTTCCAGTCGCGTAAGGTTACCTCTTGCRACAAGGGTTTGCCCGTGAATATGCTCAAGCAACGTTGGCATGATTTCTTGATGTTAGTCAAACAATTTATCACCTGCGAGGGGCGATATGGGTTTTTTTTCTTATATCACCTTCGTCTAATGATGGTTTTCATGGGCTATGAGATTAATATGCATTATTACTTGCATAGGAGTCTGTTTAAAATGTCTAAAAGGTACAAACGAAACCAGGACGATAGCAACCTTTTTCACTTTGGGTTGATTAAAATGATTGTTGTTTATCATTTGGGGTTACACCGAGACTATTGGAATGATTTTCTTGCGCGCAATAATTTTCAGGATTCAAATCCACCACAGGTCGACAAACCTGTGGTGACCGAAGCCAAAGCTATACCCCCGGTACCCTACAATATCCTTTTACCTAAATCCTTAATTGACTCACCTATCGACCTACCCTACTCTGTGACCAAGGATGTCGAAACTGTTAAACCCGTGGCTAAAAGGCCTAAATCCAAACCTACTGTGAATTCCAAAGGCAAAAAGAACGCCTGATTAATCTCTCGCATGGCAAGAAACAAACCGAAATCTCCTGTCAACCTTGACCCTATCATGGTGAGTGAAGATTCCGACTCAAAGGTGGAACGTTACCTGGAAAGTGAGTATCCCTATTCGGAAGGTATTTGTGCCAAACCCACATACGATTTTGTGAAAAACCTACCACCTTGCTTGGAAAATGACCCTAATTACCCAGGCATTAAACTGCCTTGTGAAACCCCCGGTAATTCGTCAAAACCCTCCCCTTCTCTACCTCAACCAGCTGTGACAGCTTGTGGTCAGTGCAGCTCATGGTTAGAAAGGTATTATCTTGATGTGCCAATGTTGCAGTCCAGAATTCATTCGCTGGAGGATCAAGTTGCAAGGCTTACCAGTCAAAAGGCTAAATTGCAATCCGCTGATAAGAAACAGAGAACAACATGTTCTATTTGGTTTAAGAATGTGGAGTCGGCTACAGCGGTCATGAATTCAAAATTGGCATAGCTCGAGCAGCCTCACTGATACAGACTGAAGCATAATTTGGTGTTTTGTCACAACTTTAGCTTCTCATTACATTAATATTTTGTTTCATGTTGTGTATATCAATTTGTATCTGGTTAATGACTACTTTTGCTATCTTAATCATGTGCAAATGATACAATTTTAACCACTGTAATCCATATCTGATTTCTTCTAGGTGTATAAAAGACATAACAATTGTTTAATTCAGTTTGTGAATGACAGGTTTATCTTCTTCATGAGTTGAATTATCAAATATAAGTTTTTGCATAACAGGTTTCCCTTATTGCAGAGATTTATAAATCTTATAGTTGTTATGATTTTTTATGTCTTGTTTGTCTTGTAAACCAACTCAAAGAGCATCACAGCCGATCGTTTACGAAAATCTTTTGGATCAACCGGTGCGAGTTTACTTCCTCCGACCAGCTTTGAAGTCATCCTACACAGGACAAATTAGGAGCGCTTCCAGGTCAGTTAGTCGCTTGTTTGTTTACTGTTTTTATTACTTTAGTTAGAATTAGTATATTAGATCGTTTAATTTCAGTAAATATATTAGATCGTTTAATTTCAGTGAGTTTTATTTCTTTTTCATAAAATATAAAAAGTCAAAAAAACATATCTTGTTGTCTTAGGGCAGAAAATGCATAAATTTTACAGGTTTTATTCAAATCTGCAACTTGTAGATAGTGTATATTTGTGAATAAGTTGTAATTTAACTGATAGTTAGATGGTTAATTGTTAGAGTTAGTGAAATAGTAATTAGTAGTTTGTATATATAATAGTTAGCATAGTTTATATTTAGTTTTAGTTTAATTGAGTAGTTTGTTTTAATTAGATTAGTGTATTAGTTTGTTTTCTTTTATTTATTGTTAGTTAGTTTTAGTTAGTTTTAGTTAGTTTTATTTGTTTTAGTTAGATTAGTTAGTTTAGATTAGTTTTCTCTTTGGTTTTCTTAAGACCTTAGAGTGGCCAACGAAGCCGTTAAACTCGTCAGGGTGGTTCATTCCAAATGGCTTGGGTTATTTAGACAACCTCGGACCGGTTCCACTCTCTCAATTGACGAACGGGCAATTTCGTCCGTCAACAAATGGCGCTAGAAGGAGGGTCGACCGACACGATGGCCTTGTAGGAGCCTTTATTTTAAGTTTATTCATTTTCCCTCATGGCTCCCCAAATCACTGTGTTGGAACATGCTTTCAACTTCTCATTACCCGATGTTCCCAACGAGATAGTCTCTCGCTTGTCCAAACTCACCTTTGATGGTGAAGGCAAATTATATTCTAAAGACCACCTTAACAAGTTTTGGTGCAAATGCATCAAACATGACATCTCGGATTTAGGAGTTCTATGAAGACTGTTTTCTTTTACTTTTAGAGGGTGGATCAAACATTGGTTTGAATCATTTCCGGCATGTCACATTTTTTATTGGTTTCAATTTGTAGATGCATTTCTAGATGCTTTTGAAATTTATGTTTTTGATCAATTATGTGAAGAATTTCATACTTCTCTAATCAACGACGATCCATCTTCAGAAGAATTTTTGACAAGAGTCTATCATATCCTCTGTAAATTTAATCTCGATGACATGTCGTTGGAATTAAATATCTTCTATGATGCTTCCATCCCTTCCATCCAGTCATGTTCAATCACGAATGAAGAACCAATTGCAAATCCTATCACTCAATTGCAAGAACAATCTTCTTCACAAGAAGAGGAAAATTCTTCCAATAATGTTGAACAAGCTAGGGAGGTTGAATCTATTGATCTAGCTCTTATTCACAACCAAATTGGTTTTTCCTTTGAATCATTGTATTTTCAGTCCAAGACTAGTATCGAAGATGATGCGTTTCTGGCTCAAGGTGAATTACCTCATTCTTGTAACTCTTTCTCTAATCAACATTTAAAATCAGTCATTGAAGAACACTTAAGCAACGAAAATCTTCTTGAATGTTCTAGTACTCCTATGAAACTGATTAG